>JXTC01000040.1:1398655-1428924 GCA_002914845.1 Trema orientale | reverse complement strand
GTTTGCACCCTGACTTCTGGAGGTTACCTCAGAACCTAAATTTGAGGCCATTTTGTTTTTTTTTTTTAAGGGTTTGGTTCAGATTTCCAGCGCTGATACTATGAAGAAATTAGAGAGAAAAACCTCTTATTTTACTTACATTCACAACACAAAATACAACCAGGTTTTATAGAGACTTCAGGGAAAGACAGCCTCTACAAACAAACCAAAAAACAATCCCTGAAAACAGGGATTCCAAGCCTAAAAACAGGAAAAATAAAGCAAAACACAATCCCTAAAACAGGGAACATAAAACTGGTTGCTGGAAGCAAACCAGCCAAAACACCCATAAGACAAGGAGGAAAAATAAATAAAGGAAATCAGAAAAGTAGGAATAAACAATTCTGAAATTCCAATAAAAGCTAATACCAATAAAGTTTGCAAACTGCAAAAGTCTTTATATGGACTAAAGCATAGTCCCCTCGGGCATAGCTTGATAGATTCACTAAGGTAGTAAAGAAGTAAGGTTATACTCAGGGTCAATCAGATCACTCTATTTACAAAGTTCTTGATGAATGGAAGAATTATTGTTCTCATCGTGTACGTTGATGATATCATTATAACTAGAGACTTTGCAGAAGAAATAGTCAGTTTGAAGGATATCATTGTTAAGGAATTTGAAATTAAAGACTTACGAAATTTGAGGTACTTCCTAGGTATGGAGATAGCTCGTTCCAAGAAAGGAACTGTGGTGTCACAACGCAAGTATGTCCTAGATTTACTTAAAGAAACCGGTATGTTGGGATGCAAACCTGCAGATACTCCAATGGACTCGAACTACAAACTTAGTTTCAAGGAAGACAATTCTCCAGTTGACACAGGAAGATATCAACGTCTGGTTGGCAAACTCATCTACCTCTCCCATACAAGACCTGACATTGGGTTTTCAGTAAGTGTGGTGAGTCAGTTTATAAACAAGCCTAATGAAGATCATCTTAAAGCTATCTACAGAATTCTCCGGTACTTAAAAATGACTCCTGGGAAAGGTATATTCTTCAGGAAAAGAACAAATAAGAAAGTGGAGATTTATCTTTCAGGAAAGAAACAAATAAGGGTATATTTTTCAGGAAAGGAACAAATAAGATTTATCTTTTTCTGAACTTTGTACTGATGGGTCTATATGTGAATTTGTGAATTACTTTGGTTGCAAATGATGTTGAAAGAATTGAAGGTAGAAATAGAAACTCCTACGAAGTTGTATTGTGACAACAATGCTGCCATCAACATTGCTCACAACCATGTTCATCATGATCGTACAAAACATGTTGAGATTGACAGACACTCCAGTAAGAAGGAGATTGAAAGTGGAATAATTTACATACCATATATTCCGACAAAAAAGCAACTGGCTAACATCCTCACAAAGGGATTGTTGAATTTACCTTTCCAATCTCTAGTTGGCATGCTGGGAATGATCGACATCTTCAAACTAGCTTGAGTGGAAATGTGGAAAATCCCAAAAATCTCAAGGGATTTACTGCAGTTTTTATTGCTTTATTCTCATTAACTAGGGAGATTCTTGACTATATGAATTGGGATAATTTGTCTGATTGTATGTTTTTATTTTGTAGATATTTTGTTGTTGTACAGCCTTTATTCTTGCTGATTTTGTCTTTATTTCATATCTTGTATTGAGTCAATATAACAGACATTCCTTTGTGCTCTCAATATATCAATGAAAAATAATCCTTTCTAAACCTGACATCCGATTAAAATACCTGTTAAGATTAGATAGGAAAAAACGGTAATCTTGAAGAATTGATTTTAGAGTTTTGAAAGGGAATGGCCAGTCTCTTTGATGAGTACACAATTTGGAAAAGAGTAAAACACATTGATTTTCATATTTTGTTCTTCTTTCCAATTTATTTCATATTTTGTTCTTCTTTCCAATTTTACTCCTCCCTAATATTATATTTTCATATTTTTTTAATTATGTTCCCAATAGTGTAAATAGTTGACTCCAGAATCAAGTGTAGGCTGAATGGATGATTTCCTAAACTGCTAGTATGGGTTTTATTCTGTTTGAGTGTCAATGGGAAAATAATTCACTACACAACCTTACAGAAAAAGGGGGGAATTAAAATTTCTTCCATGCTTACCTCATTAACAGTAGATCCAGGAAATGCATGTAAAGCGGCTCTAGGATCTGCAGCTGCATAGCAGTATTCTAAAGTTGTCCAATACTCATCAACGGCTTTTCTGTTTGAGAGGACAAAATCATGTCTGATTCGTGGGCGAAGATCAAGAGGTCTAAAACTCAAAGATATTGAATCCTTTGAAATCGGTTCCTCAATGTACGGCTTAAGCTCCAATGCATGTATGAATGTTGCTTGCAAGACTTGGGATCCATCTTTTGGATGTTCATCACTTACCATCCGAATCAACTACATTAATAATTAAATGTTAAGCATGATGGTGTGAGTATAGAACATAAAAGCACAACAATGGAATTTTGATTATGCAAATATAAGCGGGAGGGGCAAGAAGAATTTCTCTCAAAACCAAGCCTGGGTCCTGCTAAAATCACAGGAAAAAGTGAACCTAAAAATAGGACTTGTTGAAGTTTATAGTTATTATGTTCAACCTGGATGGAATATGAAACATCGGAGAACATTATGAATGACGGAGTATACTTATAAAAGGAACCTATGTTACAATCAACCAATTAACTATACCTTTAACCTTCGCAAGATGTCAATGACCGATGAGAGCCTTTTAGTTCCATGATCATCCATCAAAGACTTGTACTCCTGAACAGGAAGATCAGAAAGACACAATCCTTGCTTGCACTTCTCAATCATATTATCAAAATTTTGAGTAGATCCCACAACTTGTAAGAATAGCTCAATGGGAATGGCCTTAATTGTTGCTTCAAGGGAAAACAATTTGCTGCTACTATAAGGATTGTGAAGCTCATAAACACGTTTTCCAGATGATAAATCTTCGTTGGAATTTCCAGAACCATAAAGGTGATCCCACAAAAAACTGTGTAGCAACTTTGCACGAATAATTTTTGCCAAAATAAAGCCATTAGCACGCATTGCTTCAGATTTAATGGCTCGAGCATCTGAACTAGCATGGTTCTGAGTCCTCTGGACATCGTTCAATACAGGAATTGATTCATTGTTCTTCAATCGAGATGAGCATTGGCCACGGCTTTGAATCTCAAAAGACCTCAATCGATCATGAATTTCTGAAACTAGTTCAGGAGACAAGCTTTGAACATCCGGGTGTAAAACCACCTGAGTGGTTCGGCTACCACCATAATTTTTGAGAACGGGAACATTTATTTTTAGGCATTTGCAGTGCCCTTCTTGTTGAAGCTTGTTCAAAAGCCGGTCAATAGTTTTACTATCTGTTGTTGTGCATTTATCTTTTTCAAGACTCCTTAGCCACTTACGGAGCTCAGGTATTATGATGAACTTCTCATTCTGGATAATAAAACAAAAAATATGAACATTAGCATTTTAAAAATGGAATATTGGACAAAGGAAAACAAATATTTTCAAGAAGAAAATATGGGTTCGTTGAAGAAACCTGTAGCCGTTCAAGTATCCATTTCTCCCTCCGTGCATTCTCCACAGTCAAAGGCAGACATGGATATCTTCGATTTGATTCAGAATTGGAAGGCTTTAATACAATAGATGTTTCAGATGGATTGACATTTGTTTCCATTTCCATGCTCACCAAGTCAAGTCCAGTCTCAGAAAAGGTATCTTTTGACTCAATGAGTATCTCTTGGGAATTGTTACCTAAAAGATTAGAATCAGTATCCTGAGGGGGACCCCTAGAAAGGTCAGTACTTTCCATTTTTTCAGGGCTAGCAATATCCTTTGTCAAAACTGATGGATCGGACTCTGAACAGGCCGCAGCAGACCTATTATGAGCATCTAAATTCCCAAAATCATCAAAAGTTCTATTGTTATTGACTGTGTTTGTTTTACTAGGATATGCATTAGCTGATTCAGGATTGCGTCGCCCTGGTGTCCAAACTCGATGTACCTCACCTTTGTTATGATTTTCTTTTTGCAGATCCATTCCAAACCGAGAGAACATACTAACAAGTCGGTCATAGTTCTTTTTGTTGTCAATCCCAAGTCCCCTGCAAACCTGTTCGTCACAAATGCAGAAATTATGGAATTAATTGTTGAAACACACCACTCCTTTCTATGCAGCTTTAAAAATTTGAAGGGAAAAAATCTAAGATAATCGAATATTGATTCCACCTTCAACAATCTTGCCTCATTAAAACGTATCATTAGCAAGTTAATTTTGCCCTTACATGAGACTCCCACAGGTCAAAAAAATATATCAGTGTCTCACAGAGCAAGCAACTTAAGGTAAAATATCAAGAGAATATAGGAACCCTTATGATGATGATGGAATGTTAGCACTAAAAAGCTACATTGCAGTTACGAATTCAGGTAAGATTAATAATGGTTTTCTTTTCGTATAGATTAGAGATTTGAATGTCTATAGCAAAAGAGACTAATGAAACAAAGACACCAAATTATGAGGAAGGCTGGAGGGGCACAAATTTGGAAATCCGAAAAACTAAAAAATAAATCAATTATTGAAAAAGGGAAAAAAAATCCATAGATCTTGATGTTGGCACCAAAAAGATTAAAGCAAATACAAGAACTTAATGCACCAACCTCCACCATAGTCAAACCCTTAGAACCAGCAGCATCGATCATATCATATACTTGATGCTCAATAGGGAGTTCTACAAGCTGGTTACTGACTTGACATTTCTTCCCAAGCTTCACCTGTTCTTCCTCAAAATCATCATCTATACTTCCAAGAGTTTTGAGCTCCAAACTCTCTGGAGAAAAAATCTTCAGTAAACGAAGGCAACGTTCAACCTGCCCAAAGTACAAAAGAGAATCATACCATGACCTACAAACACACTTGATGGTTCCGTGTTCTTGAAGAAACATAAGTCGAATTGTCTATTTTGGTAACAAGTGAACTTCTAAAACTGGATTACTGTCTGATTGAGCATATTTATAAAGACAGCCATCATAATAAATGGACAAGCAAGAGCACTAAAATAATTAGTCACTTTCTCGTAGATCAAAAGTTATATATCCAATGAAACAGTTATGGCAGTTATCTCCAATGAAACAGTTGTGACAGTTATCTCCAATGAAACAGTTACGACAGTTATCATTTCTTCATAAACGCAACATCTTAAGCAGTAACTGTGGCTTATAAGCATAGAGGAAACAAATGTGACAATCTAGTGTCTAGGTAGCAGGAATATCCACTGGACAATTTTTATGACAGCCAGTTACTCTTATCAGGAGCTTGTAAGTAATAGGGAAAGAAAACAACAAAATGAAACATAGACTCGCACGATTTCATTAGAACTTTTATTTCCTTGTATCTTTTATTTCAATTAGGACTCTTTTATTTCAATTTGGACTTGAGAAATACGACTCTTGTAATTAATGTATAACGCATATTGTTATAGTAATATCAGCAGTTCAGTTTCTTCTTCAAGATTCTTTCAAGACTTTCTTTGCTCTATAGCAAAAACTGTAAAGGAAAAAGAATAAGCAATTGATGAAAGAAATTAAAGAAAAATGTGGTCAAGACAAACAATATCAAACAGAACTTTTTGTCCAACCTTGTCGTTCACTTTAGCGTGAAACTCCTCCACAATATGGGCATCTATCAATCGGGAACAGATCTGGCATAAATTCCAATGAGACAATCAGAAATGACCAACATACCGAATAGCTCAGTAAAGACTCTGTCATAGATAATGCCGAAATCATTTACCTTCCTCCACTCCCTATGCCAAGCGGTAGCTCCAATATAACCTAACTCTTTCTTTATATCTGAAACGACAAGAACCTTGAACAGAAAATATCATGAACAAAAATCAGCATCATGGTCAGAATCAGAAAAATTCAAAAATAATAATAAAAAATAACAATAATAATACTAAGGAGATAGATTCTTAAAAACTTCCAACAAGATTGACCTTGCCATTTGCTTTTTCAAGTTTATCACAGACCGCCTTCATTGCCGGAAGATAATCCTTTACCAGCACATCCCCTCTGCCTGCTAAATCATCATCTCCCTTTACATCACCAAGACTCTCAGTAGTTTGTTCTTCCATGGTGATCTCGAATTGTTGCTGAGAGCCTAAATGCTTTGCATAGCGAGATAAGTAGACTAAATTGGTTGTCACGCTTTGGCTGTTTCTTGCCTCCCCTTCGTCACAAGCTTCTTTCGTCTTCACAACTGCAGATTGCCTCACAATTAAGCCTTGATACTCGAGCTTCCTCAGTACATAGAATAAGTATTGCCCTTTAATACCAAATTCTTTGCCAAGTTGATTTTGCGTGATTCCGTTTTCTCTGCAAGAAACACAATCTTCAGAGTCTGTTAGCCACCACTTTTGTTGCTTAGTAAGTGCAAGAGAAAAAAAGAGAGCTGCAAAACCTTACAATTCAGTTAGCAGTGAATCGAACGGAGCAACTATTCGAAATATACGGTTTTCACATAAAAATTAGAGTTCAAAAACCACACAAGCTATTAATATAATATCACCTAATAATCACTATTTAAACACTTGCTAACTCTTCACAAGCATACTCCACTCCCATAAGGCCCCCTATTAAACCCAACTAGCGGAGCACCTAGACACAAATTTAAAATCCGGCAATCCAGCTACCAATCAAAGGTAATGAAATCAAGAATGTCCAATGCTAAAGGTAATAGAATCGAATAGAATCGTTTCGAATCGAACGAACCGAGCAAGGGCGAGGCGCTGGAGGGTGCGGCGTTGATTCGAGGGAAGCTTGGCATTGGAAGAGTGGACATTGTAGAGGCCCAAAAAGCTGTCCCTGAGGCGCTCATCCGCGACGAGCTTCAAGTCGAGACTCTCGGCGGCTTCGAAGGACTGTACGGCGGGGTCGGAGGCGCCGTACGTGGCGTTGTGAGGAGCACGGAACTGGAGAGCGGGGACGCCGAGGAGGCCGGCCCATAGGGCTTGCTTGAAGCCCGGAGAGGAGGGGTCGAGGTTAGAGGCCGAGAGAGAAGGGTTGAGGCTGGAACAGAGCTTGGGGAGAGAGACGCCGGCTTCGCCATGCGAGCATATTTCTTCGAGCGCCGAGGATATGACGGAGTCCATGGGAGTCCGAGTCGGAGATGGGCATGTCCTTATCAAATTGAACCAGAGTACTTTAAATATGTTTTCGCGTTTTTATAAATATTATTTTTTTGGGAGGGAGAGAGAAGCAGCGGAAAAGAATTGACGAGCGTAGGCCCAGTTTGGGTAAGTTTTTGAGAAGCTAAGAATACCACCTTTTAAATAAGTTTTGGTTAAAAGATGTTTGGTAAAGTGGATTATTGAAAAATTTAGTCCATAACGAAGCTCAGATCCGAAGTTGACTCACCCCAGCTTTTATTTTTTAGATTAAATGGGAATTTGGCATCTCTCTTCGAAGAATAATTAAGATGGACAAAAATACCTATAAATAAATCTGAAAATTACAACTAACCCAATCTCTTAGGTCACGTATTTCTTTCTATCTCCCGATTGTCTTCTCTATTCCTCGTCTTTTTTTTTTCATCTTTCATCATGTCACGTACTGACAAAGTCGTCTGTGAAGTAAATCAAGGACTTGAGAGTTCTGCCTCTTTGTAAGCAACCTTCCTCTTTCTAATTTTCTGCAAATCTATAGTTGTTATTGTTAATGGGTTATTGATTTTTGAAATTAGCATTATTTATAATCTAGATGTTGCTCCATTTTGATTTTGAAACTTATCTAGTTGCATTTTTTACTATAATGTGGATAAACCTTTGATTGTTTTTGTTTGTTTCGTGAGAAAAAATGCAAGGATAAAGAAAAAATATAGGTTTTATGTGTAGTGATAGAGAAACCTCTCTTCTAATCTTTGTGGTAAAGAAAAATGTTCATTTTGCACTGAATATAAAGATTGGTTTGTTTATGAGATAGACTAACACTCTTGTATTAATTTATTGATTGAAAGAAATTTTGATTATATCAAACTATACTAAGTAGTTTTTCTCTTCATTTTGTAGTGCAAAGATTGATTTACTTAAAGGAAATCAGTTTAAAATTATTTACATTTAAATTATGTGAGAGGCCTTGAGAAGAGAATGATAATATGAGACAGTCAGCGACGGTGCAAGCAGATGGAGAAAAAAGATGCGTGAATAGAATATTACAAAACACTGAATACAAATAGTATAGAGTTTGTTTTGTGGGCTTACTCTTCTCTCTTAAGCTTAAGGCCCATTTGATTTTCTTTCTTGTTTACGTTAGCTTTAATAAACAGATTGGGCTCTATAGTCTTAAATGTAACTACAAATTTTGTAGCATATGCGTTATGTATTTCATATTCCATCTATATAATGAAATTTATATACAGAATTATGTTTGTGAATTAATGTCAATGTAGGGCTTGCTTGGATTCACTTCCAGTTTTTTGTTTAAATAAACTGAAAATGGAAGTAAAAATTTTGTTTTGGTTTTCAATTTTTATAAACAAGAAACATACTTGGTAAACTTTATTTCACTACTTGTTTCCAAAAATAATAAAGTGCAAATAATAAGAGAAAAAGTCATATAAACTTATATTTGTGTATGTATATACATATATATATATGTACATACTTGTGTACAAATATTTATATGTTCTTTTGTTTTTAAAATTTGTTTAAAAAAATAAAGGTATCAAAAAATTTTTATTACCACTTTTTTTCGAAATTTGTGATAATAATTTTTAAAAACAAAAAACAAAAACAAGGTTGCCAAGCAAACTTCCAATAAAAATTTCCATTTTTCTGTTTTAAAAAAAAAAACAAAAAATAGAAAACGAAAGTGAATCCAAGCAAGCCCGTAGTAGTTTACTATTTTATTTCTTTCTCTACCGTATATTGGTTTCTCTCTTCCAATAATTTTTAATGTTTCCCTAAAGTTTTATCGTATAATATTCTTTGTGATATTAATTACTTGCCAATTTACTTTTTAGATGAATAATAATGAACATAATATCATTAGTAGTACACAAAATGTGGGTGTACCACGAGCTAAGGCAGTATGGGATCCCGATACTGTACTCTTTTTTTGTGATTTATGCATCAAAGAAATTAACGATGGACATCGCCTTACTACTCATTTAAATAGATTTAGATTTATGAACTTAATAATAAATATGAAGAATACAACCGGAAGAGTGTATACAAGAACAAGTGAAAAATAAGTGGGATGCACTAAAAAATGACTGGAAACTTTGGAAGCGACTTATTGGCAAGGAAACTGGTTTAGGATAGAATATAAAGAAGAAAACTGTTGATGCATCTGAAGATTGGTGGAATGCTAAATTACTGGTACATTACTAACCATTGCTATTAAATTAGTATAATTATTAAATTAGTATTAATTTTAATTTTTCTAATTTTCTCTTGTAGTCCCAACTCAGTGCTGCAAAGTTTCGTATCCGAGGTATTGAAACAAAATTAGATGAAAAATTAGACAGGATGTTTAGGAACACTGTTGCCACCGGGGAGTATGCTTAGACACCTTCATCAGGAATAGTTCCATCTGTGTCCGAAAAAATATCAAATGATAATGAAATCCTACCAGAATAAGTTGAGAGTAGTGATGAGTCAGATGATCAGCCTATGCATGATAAATTGCCTGAAGAGAAAAACAATAAGAGATCAATTGAGTAACTTGAGAAACAAACGAAGAAAATGAGGAAAGAAAAAGGCAAAGGACAAATAAAGGTAGGAATAGCTGCAAAATTATCTCAACAATTCTCTTGCCTTATAGATATTATGGAGAGTATTAGTACTGGAATATCCACTGTGAGAAATAAAACGCCAAATTCGAGTATACCAGATTTTATTGAAGAACTTGATTCTTTACCTGGACTAGAGATTGGGGGCGAGTTGTATTTTTTTGCAACTCGCTTATTTTTGGTGAAAGAGAAGAAAGAAATGTTTGTTTCTTTGAAAAAACTCGAATTTAAGTTAACTAGCTCAAATATGAATATAGTTTAAGATCATCTTCTTAGATCCTTATTTTACTTAGTTGTATATTATTATGACTTGATTTCTATTTTATGTTTTGTAGACCTTGTATTAATTTAAACTTTTATATTTACAAACCCTGAATTGACTTGATTGTAATATTTATTTTCTTATCTTTGTAAGAACTAATTTTAGTACTTGTATTGAAAATGTTTCTTATCTTTATGACAGGTTCGTTTTAGACTAGAGAAAATGGTAGAAAGTGACGAAGAGTTTGAGTTACAAGTTGTATGTGCATCTGCTTATGCTATTCAATATTAGTATATGACATATATTGAAAAGACGCCGTAAATGAATTTTTCTCAAACAGGTCATATATAGTTGATGGAAGTATTGAAAAGAAATGAAAGTAGATGTTATAGGAAGTTTATAATAGAAAAAGATATGTTCATTAAGTTATACAATGAATTGCAAGTTAATTATGGGCTATAGGGCTCAAGGAGAATGTGTGCCCTCAAAATACTAGGAATGTTTTTATTCATATTAGGCCAAGGTGTTGGAAACCGATTAAGACAATAGCGATTTCAACACTCTAGCGTGATTGTTAGTAGATATTTCAACGAAGTTTTAGATATTTTGTGTCTTATGAGTGTCGATGTATTAAAAGTACCAGACCCCAAATTTAAGGATACCCAATTATGAGACTCTAGATACATACTTCATTTAGGTTATCTTCCAAACTATTTTTCTTTTATCTTTAATATTATAATTTATAATATAAAGATTTGTATTTTGCTTTTAGAATTGCATTGATGCAATAAATAGTGTACATGTAAAAGCTATAACACCTCCAAAAGATCAAATGCCATTTATTAGGAGAAAGGGGGTACCAACTCAAAATATCATGGTCGTATGGAATTTTGATATGCAATTTATATTTGCATATGCTGAATGGGAAGGCTCTGACCATGATACAAGAATATTTTTATTAACTTTATGTCAACCAACCTTAAATTTTCCAAAGCCACCTCAAGGTTACAATTTATTTATATATATATATATACTTTCAGGATCATCATTCAATTTCATGGCCTTAAAAATATTAAATTTTACCTCTTGATCATCAACTCTCATAGTATGTTCGCCTTTTTGGATGTCAATTAGTGTTCTCCCTATGGCTAGAAATGGTCTACCTAAGATCAGTAGAATATCTCTATCCTCCTCTATGTCAAGTACAATGAAATCAGCTAGAAAAATGGATTTATCTACCTTTACTAGAATATCTTCCACAATGCCTCTAGGATATGTCAACGACCAGTCCGCTAGTTATAACGTTACTGTAGTTGGTCTATATTCTCTCAACCCAAGTCTCTTGAAAATGGAAAGTGGCATCAAATTGATGTTTGTTCCCTTGTTATTAAGCTTTTAACAATTTTTTGAACATTTACATATCTTGTATTTGATAGGAAAATATGATTTGGTGGATGCAGGATACCCACAGATAAAAAGATATTTAGGACCATATAAGGGTCAAAGGTATCATCTTCCATAAATTTAAGACGGTCCCTAACCTAGAGGTTATAAAGAGATATTCAACCAAATACATTCTTTTCTTAAGAGTCTTATTAAATGAACTTTTGGAGTGTTGAAGAAAAGATAGAAAATATTAAGAGACACGCCTAGTTATCCATTCATCACACAAGTGAAAATAGTAATTGATACAATGACATTACATAACTATATTCGGAGACATGTTGAACATGATCGTCATTTTGAGAAAATTAGGGACAATCTAGATTATTGTGCAAATGATCAATCGGCGACCAATATTGAAGAAGAATACCAAGCCAGTAGTATCTCAAACTCACAAGCGATAGACAACTTTAGAGATCTAATTACTACAAGTTTAATGGAAGCATAATTAATAAGTGGATTTACAACTCTTTTTTTTTTAGCTATGTATTATTTTATATATCAACTTAATCAAGATTTGAATTATATTATGCGCTAATTCTCATCAACACTTATCGACTTAATCATATTTGAAATGAGAAAATACATATCAATTTTATCCATATTATTTTCAACATTCTTTATTTTATTCTCGAAAATTTATTTATGAAGCTTATGTTAAATGATAAGTAATAAATTTAGTTAAATTATTTTCATATCAAATATTTTTTAAACAAATATTTTATAAAAATATTTATATGCTTAATTATGTAAAATTAAAGTCTATTAACATATTTATTTAATAGGCTCTTTGCAAAATAAATACAATTATACAAGATGTCTCTTTTGGTAATTTTATATTTCTACAATAGTTCAATGATATAGTTCACCAGACGCTCTAATATAACTTTTCTCAGTCACAACACTTTTCAATTACAGTTTACCAAACACTCAATTGCTTTATGCTACAATAGATTTTCCTCTCAGCATAACTTAAGGTGTTTCTATTAGAATCTGCAGCTCTATCAAACTGGCCCTAAGAGTGTTTCTAGGTTCTTTTAATAATTTTCGCGCGACATGTCGTTCAGTTAATAAGTAATGGGGTAACAATAGGTTTATTACCACAAGAGCAACATGTCATTTTCATTTAGAAACAATTTCTCTTCATGTCGTTTTTCTATTATAATTTTCTTAAAAAATTATATTTAAAGCTAATGTAAATTTTTGGGACGAATTATAACTTATTTGAAGAAATATTTTTTTTTAAAAAGTAAAAATTAAAAATTTGAAACTTTTCTCATGCACCAACTAACTTATAAAATTGACATAGTCAAAAATTTCGAACGAAATTGAATTTGATGTAATGAAGATTCATGAAAAATAGTTAGTAAAGAACTTTAGAGTGACCTTAGTATATAGAAAAACAAAATATTTGGACATTTAAAGAAATATATATTTACGTAAATTTCAATAAATGACATGGTATTTGAGCTAGTTTTTTTATAAAATTTATAAAGATTATTAGTATATTCTTAGGTAGCACTTTGGTTAGAGGCAATATATAGAAATAGAATGAAATAGAATTGCTCTCTTATGTTTACTTTCAATTTTTGCTAAAGAATTCCCTTTTTCCAATGGAATGATTATTCACCTAAACAATGGAATTAGTATTCCAATGCTAATTGAGTAGAAAAGTTATTCCTTTTCAAAGTTATCTTTATTTTTCTTTTTGCCCTTATTTAACTTATTTTTTATCGTCTTTTTCATCAACAAAAAAACTAGTAACTAGTGTCTTTTCTTTCCAACTTCTTCAAGAGCTATATAACTGACTTAGGTGAGATCGTTCAACCTTTTTGTGTGTATCAACTTGGATCGCAAATTTTTGAACTTTTTTATCTTTATTTTTTTTCCTAATCTATGAAGTAATCTGTGACAGAGAAATTTCCATCTACTGTCAATATAATGGATTTTGAAAACTTAGTAGTGACAAAAAAAAACAAAGCTTGTATCTACTACTACGTGTAAATCAGATATGCGATTTTATCTATCAACTCTACCCAATGATGGATGCAGGATTTTAATTTAGTGAGGGCATAATAAGAAAAAAAAATTAATAAAATAGTCAATGTTGAAAAACTTAAGATACATTAATGAAATGATATTAAATTTCGATGACAAATCAGAATTATTTATAATTTAATGATCCTTTAAAAATCTATTATCCATGCAATACATATATATAAATATATTTGGAAATAATATGTATTAGTAAATTGGAAAAACTAAATAAACAAAATATAAATTTGAAAGCCAAATCTATTAATATCCTAAGATAAGAAGATAAACTCACGTACAAATAATCATCACAACTTATATTCTTTCCAAATTTTGAATTCAAATAAATTCTATAACATTTTTAAACAAAAATTTATAAATCTCATTTAAGCCGATAAATCTTTGAGAGCAAGCATGTTTTTATAAAAACTAGTGAACATAGAAATATAAAGTAATAAAATGCAGTGAAGAAAAAAGAAACCCAATGAATTGACTGAGGCTTTGAGAAAGAAAAAAAACAAAAATGGCTAGTAGCTTGATTATCTATTAGTGGATGCATATTAGGAAAACATAAATAAATTTAGAAAAAAAAAATTGAGTGAGGGCATGTGGGACATATTTGAAAAAATAAATAAAATTATGAGTGTTAATTGAAATTAAAATTTTGAAAAACTTGAGAGAGGCATTGTAACGCCCCAAGTCCCACATCGGGTATGCTCTGGGAAGATCATGGGTATTTAAGTGGTGGTCCATGAGCCCAAAAGTACCTTCAAGCTAGCACTTTTGGGTGAGGCCCAGTGGTGTTATAGGCATATACCCACACTCGACCTAGTGTAGATCCGTCTCTAGCTCCACCCACTAGCCACTGTCCTCCTTTCTCTCTCTCATTTGAGTACCTCCATTGTTGAAGCTCTCTACAACTTTTTATTTTGACTGGCCCAAATTTGAGCAAAAATGTAAATTGCAAATTTTTTTTCTTACTTAGACAGATCAAAAAAAATTTGCTATTAGGAAATCCCAACATCTTTGTCAATCTTACTAGGTTTTATGGCCATTACTAATGAAAATTTGCTACTAGGAAATCCCAACATCTTTGTCAATCTTACTAGGTTTTATGGCCATTACTAATGTCATTAATGTATTATTAATATACACCATACGTGTTAATTTTTTTTTTTTAAAAAGTAATATGTGTTATTTGTTATTCATATATTTATGCTTAGGGTCCAAACTATTATACTAATACATATAGTATATGTTTTGTCACCATTCAATTGGTTTATTAAAACTTATCATAAATAGATTTAACATTATCACCAATTAAATGGTAATAAATCATATATCACATATGTTAGTATAAAAATTTGATACAATAATTGGAAACTCTAGCATTATCTTAGGGCAAAGTTATAAATAAAGGTAGCAAAATAGGCGGGCCGGACCGTCCAAAAAGGCCTGTTGGGCTGGGCCAGTCCGTAAAAAATAAAATAGGGCCTGGCCCGGGCTCGTTGGCCTGCCGGGCTTTTAAGCGGGCCAATACCGGGCCGAACCGGCCCTTTTTTTTTTTGGCTAATATTAGATTTTTTTACAACTTTTTTTTAACATGTTAAGTTTAAACTTTTTAATTGAATTTTTATTTAAAAAAATAGATAACATAAATTAAATATGTTATGTTTTTTTTCTATTGTTAAAAAATTAATAATAATTAAATAAGATATATCATATAAGTTGAAATTAAATAGTTGATTAAAAAAAGTTTAAAAACAAAACTATAAAGAAAATTATTTAGAATTATAATAAAAATGTTAAAAAATAAAGAAACAAATAAATTTGAAATTTGGAATTTGATTTTATTGATGATTATTGATTACAATTCAAATTATTACTTGAAAACACTAGTATATCATTAATTATGAGTTTATGACTCATCATTATCATTCAGGTACAAGTTATTGAAATTTTCAGCCAATTCTTCATTTTATATTGAAATAAATCAATATGGATATTTTTTGATATATCCATATCCTATATGGCTATATTTAAACATATTATTAATATGCTACATGGTATTGTAGAAAAATTTCTACGAACTACTAACTATTATACTAGTAAACAACTAAATATACTACAAATTAATGAAATAAAAAAGATAAGTGTAATAAATTGAATTATACCTTGAATTGAGCTTTATGAGTTGTGGATACTATAAAATATAATTACTAATTATTATAATTAGTAAATAGTAATTAGATAAGAGAGAAAAAGATAAAACTTAGAATATAATTAGAAAGAAAGAATGGAAGAATATGAGAGTTAGAGTATTTGAAAGTTGTAACTATGAAAAAAGAGTGGGAGCGTAGAGTATTTATAATTTTATAGTATAAGATTTTTTTTAATTAGTTCAAAACAAAAACAAAAAAACAAAAAATGTCAAAAAAAACAAAAAGGCCCAATGGTGCCTATTGGAAATTGGGAAAAGTTTATAAATACCCATTTTTAAAACTATATTGTCATAAATACCTGTTTTTATTTTTATTTCATAAATATCCGTTTTTATACCTTTTTTTGGAAAAATGTAGACCACCACTGTTTTACACATGAAATGTATACCACAGTGTATATTTCATGCATTAGATGTATACCATGGTCTATATTTCATAAATAAAACTTACACTCAAAATTGGCACACATTTTAAAGTGTGTACCATTTATATTCTACACATGAAATGTATACCTCATGGATAAAATTTACATTGTAAATATGGACCACTCATATTTTTTATATGAAATGTGGACCGTAAAAACGGGTATTTTTGAAAGAAGTTTTAAAACGGGGTATTTTTGAAATAAGTTTTAAAAAACGGGTATTAGTTGTAGTTTTCACTTGGAAATTTGTTAAAATCTAGACCAAAAGAAGGGAAAAAATTGGTAAGGGGCCTAGAGGCCCACAATCGGTATGGGGCAAAAAATAAAAAATAAAAAAAAAGGTTGGACCGGCCCGTCGGCCCGCATGACCGGGCCGCGAATGCCAGGCCCAGCTTGGCCCTGACTCTAGGGCTGGGCTTAGCCCGGACACTTAAATGAGCGGGCCGGGCCGAGCCGTTGGGCCTGACCCGAATTGCCACATTTATTTATAAATATCCGTTTTTTAAAACTATAGTTCCATAAATACTCATTTTTAATTTTATTTCACGAATACTTTTTTTTTTTTTTAGAAGGAACGAATACTCTTTTTATTCCAATGGAAAACCCTCTTTATTCCAATGGAAAAGGCTTTCTATTGGAGTGCCTATTCACCCATTTTAATGGAATTAGCATTCCACCCAACGTTGGGTGGAATCCTATTCCATTCCATCATGTCAATTTTTTATGATCTAATTAACCCTTGCTCCCTTTCATGTCATATGTGACTTCTTCATCTCCATAGCCTCCCTCCGCACATAACCCTTCACCGGTGATGCTCCATTTTTAACTCTTGCATGGTGGCTCCACTTTCAACCCTTCGACATGTACGCTCTACTCTCAACTATTGGGCATTGACCCTCTCTTGTCGACCCTCTATAAACACTCTTTGTTCTCTATGAAATCCGGAAACGGGTCGAAATTGGCAAAGGCCTCAGTGAAGATTGCTCCATTTCTAAGTGCTGAATAGGATTAGCAGCGTCAATCGCAACGATGAATGACGGAGAACGAGTTTAAGCTCTTTTGTCGACTAGCTATAATTTAGATTTTTTTTTTTTGCCTTTTTTTAATGGGTTCTCTGAGAATTCTTTCCATTTAAGATTTTTTTTTCAATAGTGGGTTATGAATATGAATATTTTGGGATATTTGGATCTAATCTAATAAGATTGTTAACGGAATTTAATGATTCTTCATTTTGAATATTATCGGATTATTTTTGGAGATTATGATAATTATGTTGTGTTCAAAATAAGGTGGATTAGTTTTCTTGTTTTTGTTTGGATAAATGCTTGCGAGGGATTCAAATCAAATAAAAATACAGTTTTATATATATTTAACATGGAATACGATTTATTTCTATTAAAAAAGTGATGTTGACAAAAAAAATTAAATATAATTTAAATTGTTAAATATTTCTTTTAAACTTGAAGGTAATATTAGATGTACCAAAATTTTGTACCAAATTTTTAATACAACACATGTGTCTACAAAATTTTTAATACAACACATGTGTCATTTGAGTTGGCACAATTTAATTGATGTATTAAAATTTATTACAAATAAATTAATGATATTCACCAATTTAATATTATCAACTCACATACTTATTAAAAATTTGACAAAAATTTTAGTATACTCAATATTATCCTTTTGTCAATATACATCTCATTTTATTCTTTTTTATCGTCAACTAAATATAAAAATATCTATTCAATTGCTTTAAAACTTTAATCAAACAAACAATCGTAATCACTCTCATATTTTTTTTCTATTCCATTCTAATTAATATTACTTTTTACTGTTCTCTTCCCACACCTTTGCAACCAAACGGGTAGAGTAAAAACGCCAAAATTTGCTTCCTCAGAATTCATTGTCGTTTATGAGATAGCGTTCCTTGGTCGTTCAAAAACTAAAAAATTTTAATTGAAAGTGGGATAATGCCATAATGGTTGATATCCGTTGCATCCACACGCAAGCATATGTTGTGGTTAATGGCATAGTGTCATTTCTCTCCCCGTTCCTATAAGACAATGAATGAATGAAAGCAAAAGTACTGCAGGCGAAGTAAACGAGGACAACTAGGTGAGAGAGAGAGAGAGAGAGAGAGAGTCTGCCTGTCAATCAAATCTTATACAAACTCTTATCTCTCTCTGGTCCATGTGTCCTTCATGATTTCTGGGCCTCCTAGTCCCAGCACCGTCGTTTTTCCTAGATTGGGTTCTTTTTTTTTTTTTTTCTTTCCCACACTTTCTCGAGAAAATTCACTCTTTCTCAGAAAATTCTCTTTTTCCCACCTCCTCGTATTTGCTTTGAGACTCTCCCACCATGTTCTGTATCTTCAAGGTAAGACAAAACCAAATGCTGCTGGGAATTTCAATTATATATATGTTACAACTGTACCTTCCTTACATGTATATAATATATGTGTTTTAATGTTAATTTTTGCTCCTATATAGTTTGAAACATGTCTTCCTCTTAAGAGTTAAGACAACTTGTTTGGAATCTGGTATAATTACTTCCCTTGTTTTCAGTTTTGTTCTAATAAGAATTAAAATTGAGTATTCTGCCACAAAAAGGGGTTTTTTTTTTTTTTTCTTTTTTTTTTCTGTGGTGGGTTTGACTTGGTTTTTAAGGGGCAAGAGGCAAAAACTCAAGTTGTTGAGATTCCTTTTTCTTTCAAAAATCAAATTTGAGAACTTAATCCAATGTGGAGAACAGAACACAAAGGAAAGGACCTCTTTTCAAGGTAAAAAGGGTCTGCTTTCACGTCATAGCAATACCCATATCTGATTTATTTTTCCCCCCTATCCTTATACATTTGTCTCTTTAGGCTCTTGTTTGGTTGCTAAGAATATGAGGAAAGGAAAAGAAAAGAAAAGAAAAGAAATAAAGCAACCTCTCTATTTTGAATTTTTGATGGATGCAATACAAGAATTAGGCATAAAGGAAAAATGCCCTTATGCCATATCTTGTTCAAGATAATGAAAAATAATAACAATAAGATTTTGAGACTTTCTTTTCTCACACATATTTTATCCCGTAACTGGGTCTTGGTCTTTCTTTGATAAAGTACTGATAGATTAAACAAATGGGTATGGTTTAGTTTTCTGCTTTGGCAAAGCTTTTTCATTTTATTTTCTTTTCATTTTCATCATTTTTGAGTGTTTCTGATGCAGGTTAAGGAGTGGGTCTGATTGAAGATAAATTGAAATGGAAGGTGGTATGTTTACAGGCATAGGAAACGGAACTCAAGTAGATGGCAAGGTCTTGCAGACATTTCAGAAGAACTTTGGTCAAGTTCAGGACATTTTGGACCAGAACAGGTTGCTAATTAGCCAGATTAACCAGAACCATGAGTCGAAGATCCCGGACAACTTGAGCCGGAATGTGGGATTAATCAGAGAGCTTAACAACAACATCAGAAGGGTTGTGGATCTCTATGCTGATCTCTCAAGTTCTTTCACCAAGTCAGTGGAAGCTTCATCCGAAGGCGAATCCGGTGGGACTTTAAAATCCGACGGGAAAACGAGTCAGAAGAGAATTCGATCCGGGTAGTTGTTCTAATTGAGCTCTCTTATTGATTCTGCACCATTCCATTGTTGAAATAAGAAGATTATTCTGACATCCAAATGAAAGAACTTGACAAGAATGTGTAACTCTTCTGTATCAGTTTTTAGATGTTTGAGGCTTTGAGCCTCACTTTAATTTTAACAGGCCTGAATTAAACATTATGAATTTTAATACCACTGTAGTTATGAGAACTTTCCTGCTGGATTTTCAATATCCCTGTAGGCTGTAATTGTGTTAAAACCATGGATTTTCAATATCCCTGTAGGCTGTAATTGTGTTAAAACCATTGGGACTAGAGGTTAATATCCCTGTAGGCTGTAATTGTGTTAAAACCATTGGGACTAGAGGTTATACATGTTTATTATATTGGGGTTCAATTTTGGGTCCCTAATGAGTTCCGGGTAATGGATGGTAACTGCTATAAATTGGGAAGAAAGTATTCATTATGACTAATCTTTATACTAGTTTGATGAGTACTCTATTTAATGACCAATTATTGCTTAATGTTTCAAAGCAATTTGCTTAAAGGGTCATCAATCTGAAATCTGCAGCAACATAACTACCCTAATCTTTTAGACTGTCATAAAAGGCTAATATCTGATTTTGGTGTTTGAACATTTTGTTTTTGGGGTTTTGGTAATCATTTTCTGGATACTACCTGCTTTTTAATGGGGGGCTTTCAACAACCCACTTTATTCCTTTCCCATGTTTGTCAAAAGAGAATACTCATGGTGTCTGAAGCCTACTGAGGAGTACTGTGGAGGATTGGTATATACTATTCTTTTAACCCTGCCAAGTTCCCTATGTGCTCCTCTTGTATGTGATTCTTTCAGCTTTTATTTTGGTTTGGATGAGTAAGAACATGCACTTCTATGTTACCTTAAGCATTATTGAGCTTTTTGGAGTAAAATGCTTTTGTACTAGAAAGAAAGAAGTTTGGATTATTATTATTATACATTTGATTTTGAAGTTTGAACAAACAACCACTAGTTTAGAATCTCATGCAGTAAATGATTATCCTTTTTGACCATTTTTTTCCCTCCTGTTTGGTGGCTGTAAAAGAAAGAAAGCACTATTGCTTCAAGAGACAGAAAAGATAACCAAGCAACAGGACAAAACACCAACGATGTATATTGTTCTAAAAGATGGAACTGGTTCAACTTTACTCATCTTTTGCTTGATTTTATTTACTTCTTTCTCATTGATTCTCTCAGAGTTTTCCCTTTTAGCATCGTAATATAGCATTGTTATCTCTCTCTCTCTCTCTAAAACACACACACAGACAAAGAACCAACTCACGTTTTGATTGGACGATTTGCGTTTTTATGGTGGACCCATTTAGCTTTTATTTCGTTTTATTATTCTTCACGCATTTATTGAGAACCACTTGTAAAGTTTTTCTAGTTGTTTATAGAAGATCCATGATTACTGTGAATAGATATTTTTTTCCAACATGGCTGTCACTCTATTTGTAGTTTCAAGCTTGTTAGCCTTGATAAAGATTAGAATGAGGTCATGTCAATCAAGTGCTACATTATATTTTGTATCTTAGCTCTAATTTTATCAGTAAGTAATTTATAAAATATTAACATTAGGCTTTACCTGAGCGGATTTATTTGACTAAAATATATGGAGGAAGCTTCATTAAAATTTTTGCTTTCTTCTAACTTTAACTTTTATTTGGATCTTGACTCATTAGTCAGTTCAACCTTCAAAAGACTAAATATCGTTCTAGTGACTTGAATAATTGGTGTTATGAGGCCTTGTTTGGTACTTAGGTATATAACTAATAAAAAAAGACCAACTTTTCCCAGATCTCACTTGTATCATTCATTGGACTTTTTTGGCCAAAAGATTAGAGGTATTTTTTATTATTATTAGTATTATTATTTTTTTCTTGAAGGGGATTATTAGTATTATTATTGAATATGCTGAGTTAGTGAGTTATTGGGATTAGACATACGGGACAAGAAATGTGTGATGGCCTAAATTTTGGAATCTCATGGGCTTTTGAAAAGTATGGAGGATAAGATTTTGTTTAGATAATGAAGGCATGCTCTCCTCCTTAAGTGGTGGAATCAGACAATAAAGAATGTGAGACGTTGTCCGTACCTTGATGTTTTCTTATATGTTTCTCTGAACCCTTTGATATTTTGTTTGATTAATTAAAGCCAATTAGAGTCCTTAAATTTAACATTATATTTTCTTTTGGTCTTCTAGATAAGGCCCCCTCATGAATTCATAATCACTCTTTTTTGACCCTTTGATCCAAACAATCATAAGGTATGGAAAATTTTGAATATTTTTGAACTGTCATAAACGTATGCATCATACAGATTTTGATCATTTGCAAAAGGTAAAAGGCTACAGTCTTGTCTTCAAATATTCAAAATTGCACCCTCTTTTTAATCTCAACCAATTGAAAAAACATTCCAACTTATACATTACTACATATAAAAGGAAGAGGCAAAATGAACCAAATGGGTCATTGGGGTTTCTGCCCTGCTTTATCCATCAACCGGGTCAAACATTCTTTCCAATCGGAAACGTTCTCTTCTCCATTTACCACCTATTGTCATACAGAGTCATCAATATCAACAACTTGTTATAAAGAAAGCTGAAACAAAACTCGGAAGAGGGAAAAAAGGATGGATCAACTAGACTAATAAGTAATATAAAATAATATTTAAAAAGTGGCGTATTCTGTGTTATCCTTCATATTCATTCACCTGGTTATTTCAGTGGGAGATTGTCCATTGTTTTTTTTATTGCCTTCTCAAGAATCACACATGATTTTTATTAAACCAGTTGAAATAATTTACTAAAGCAATTTGTATACCTCAAATGAAAATCCACTTTGAGGGACTACATCAACTGCTTCCACACAAATAAAGGCAGCATCCTCTTTGCTAAGACTTTTTCTTGCTGCATTTCCCTGTCATGATCAAAAATCAAGTACAAAAGCTCAATCGAAAAGCTCAAAGGGTTCATTCTCCTAGTGCTTTCCAATCCACATCCTTTAACAATGTTTTCATTTTTTTCTTATTTTTTGGGTGAAACCAAAGCCTTGTTAAACCTTACAATAATGTTTTACCAATTGCAATGATCAATTTACATAGCCTTCCTAAAAATTACTTAACATGCTGATAGAAGTCACAAAAAGATTTCTTGTTATTAGCTCAAATGAGAAAGGCAAGCTCCATTTTATTTTACAGATAAATCTGCAGTATTTGCATATAATTCCAGATTATCTAGAGAGTCCAAAGATTGAAAAATCAAATATTCCACTTGGATCTAGAAGAAACTGAAAGAATATGTTGAGAGATCCCATTGTTGAACAGCCTAAGTTGAACTTTGACTCTCTCTCCAATGTTAAATACATATAATTAACATTCAATTGTACCTCTTCAAAGCTAAAGCCTTGCTTTCCTCCTGGATAGTCTTGTAACAAGCCAGACCTGATAATGGTGTAAGGAATTCCTGATGCTACCAGCACTGACTCCTCTTGCTCGGCATTTTTTATCGCATTGCTTTTCATGAGAGCTTGAATGCCACCGGCACCTTTATAAACAGACAACTGCAACCTAATTAAACCACAGTCACATACATTTTCGTTTTTGAATGAGTGAAGTTTCTTCCCCTACATATCCATGGTCTCCCACATGAACAAAAATAGACAGACAGACAGATAGAGAGAGGAACCTGAGACAAGAGAATTATATGTTGTACTCCTTTCAAGTTTCCAATATTGGATAAAAAGCCGTCCTGAAAAGAATCATAAGAAACACTAATCTGTTTTAGAGTTTCAAAAAAGGTGGTATTTCGAAACCATCAAGTCATATAAATAAAGACGAGGGCCTCAGATAATGACTCTCCAACTTCTCCTCTGACTAGTTATCCATTCTTAATATGATTTGTTTGTTTCAATGTGGTATGGCTTTTAAGCTAATACAAGGATAAGAAATGAATAAGTAGATTCACATATGCTTTACATTTGGGCAAATTATAGTCCGAACTCCTCTTAGAGCTTTCTTCAAGAATGGCTTGTCCCTTGAATCTCCAGCAAGTGACTGAAAAATCCAACACCATTAAGCACTAAATCAATGGTCCAAACCTTCCATAAATAAATGGAAAAGAAACATAGGGAACCAAGGTAAAATTTCTCTCTGAAAATTAACTTCATCTACCTCCACATATGTTCCAAAAGCTTCAAGTGCAGCCCGCTTATCCTTGACCAGTGCTTTAACTCGGGTTCTCTTGACAATCAATGACAATATAACCATCTACACGGGCTAAACATCACAAGGCTTAGAATTCATCTACTCTCTAACCCAATCCTAATATCACAAACACTTAAAAGCCATAAAGCATTGTGTTAAGGTACCAACGAGTGTCAAAAGGCAAAACACCTGTCATGGCTAAATATCAAAAGGCTTAGATATTGCAAAGGATTTAGATTGTTTCTCTATATTTATCTGTCTTTAGATTGTTTGTCTATTTTATCTGTCTCGTATCATTTTCCTTCTTTAATTTGATGATGTGATATAATATAATCGAGTGGACACAGATAAAGACAGACACGATTGTAATATCTACTTCCCATTACAAACACTTTACAGCCAGTAAAACATCGTGTCAGAGTAACAATTCAAGGTTGTCAAAATGCAAGATGCAAATTGCAGAACACACCTGACCAATCTCGCTATCTCCATCAGTTACCAAAACTGCATCCCGGGCTCCCTCTTCTTGTAAATAATTTCAAGATTGAATTAAAAAATCTTTTAAAATATTTTATATAATATGTAATTTTTTGAAAAAAAAAAAAAAGAGCAATATGAAGCTTATTAACAATGGCGAACCACAATATCAGATTACCCGAATCATCGTCTTCATCTTCAACATCGGAACCATCTTTAGGGAGGAGATCAGGTGCCCCATACCATTTCCTCAACTTAGGACCCCCTTATAGGAAAAACTCGATTAAAAGACTTGTAACTTTTGAATACTAGTACAGGACACATAATAGTGAAAAGGGTTGGAGCTATAAAGACTTGAAAGAGATGAAAATGGGCAATACCTTCGATATAGTCAAGTATTTGGTCCGTAAAGCTGATTTTCTTCTTGGCCAAGCAGCGAAAAAGAAGACGCTTTTCCATGGTACTACTGGTGGTGATGAAGCTGGAGTTGAGTGGCGTAGTGCAGCATGAGTTGTGATCAGAAAAGGCGACGAGAGAGGTCCTTAGAGAGAGTGTTGAAGGAAGAAGACTCGCCATAGATAGACTACTCATCATGCTCTCGGTTTCCATCTCATTCTCATCCAACCGTTATTTTACTTCCTTCCCGCTACGAACGATAAGATGACTGCTTGTCGTTTATTAACTAAACGACATGTCGTTTTGATCACATATGTCCTACTCCTTCCCTCACTTTTTTCCTTTTTGAAACAAGGACTGTCCTATTGTTTTTCCTTTTTTTTTTTTTTTTCGGGTGAAGGAAACTGTCCTACTCTTTTGACCACGTGTTGTATTACTGTTTTGACCAATTTGTTAGTTATAACAACCGTTATTTTTCTTTGGGTTGTTCGTTTGGAAGAGCACTTTCCTTCCTACTGTCTTTAATTGGAAAGAAAAACGACACTTGGTATTCATGTTAGCATTCATGTCGTCGGTAACAAAAACGCAGTTGTTTACAGTTTACAAAGCTTTGCTCACTTAGAGTTGAAGGCAAATTACCGACATGTTGACCATTCAAAAAAAACAAAATGTAATAAAAAATTAAAAAAAAAGGGAGGAAAAATGAGTACGACATGTTCTATAATTTTCGTCGTTTTCTTTCAAATAATGGCAAGTTTAAAGTCTAAACTTCTTCCTGTCGTTTAAGGGAAAAAACGACATGATTCGTATTTCAATATTTGTTGCCTCTAGTCTGTATGCAACACGGCTGTCGTTTAAGGAAAAAAAAAAAGGACATGGTTCATATTTCAACATTCTTGCCTCTGGTCTGTACTCGACACGGCTGTCGTTTCATTGTTGTTTTGTTTAAGAACAGTACAAATTGTTCAATAAACTGACACTAATATATTTATCGATTTATATTAGAAGACTGTCGTTCACATCATAAGGTTGGTTGTTATTTTATTTCCAATGACTTGTTTCGATCATTTAGATGAATTACATTTATATCTCACATGTTTTGTGTATATCTTTTGGTTAATCTTACATTTTCAAAATTGACAATTTACACTATTTTATATCTGTAAGTGATGGGAAATTTACCTACTCCGATATTCTTTTTAGAATATGATTACTAATTCGTAATGAAAAGAAATGAAAAATGGAAAAAAAAAGTGAATAAGTTTAAAAAAGTTTGAGAATGAATATTATCTTTCTAAATTTAACTAACGATGTGAAGGATTCTCCAGAATAGTGACAAATTTTTACATTTAAAGTTCTCAAATAGTTACCCAATCCTCAAATCCTTGACTATAAACATCTATAGACCAAAGAACACTAGACAACTTTATTGTTATTTAGTTTTGACTCGTGTAATTTTAAATGTCGCATCATATTTTCTCAAATTAGTTAGTTTTTTTTTTTTTTTTTGGTCCCATTTTGGCCTATAAATTAGGGGAATATCATTTGGGATAATTGGCAAATTTTAAAGTAGGGAAAATAACGAAAAACAAAGAAAGAAGGAAAGAAACGACACTGTCGTCAGACTGTGTAAGTGTTAGAAAATGGGTTAAAGAAATGGGTTAAGATTTTGGGTTTGTCTTGGGCTTGGAAGCCCATGTATATTGTAAAGTCCAATTTTATGTTATAATACCCATTTTCATGAACCATTTTGAAGCTAAAAATTGAGTGGGATCCACATCTTGTTGATGAAAGGTCTTGGTGAATTCTTGTTCTCATCCGCGAGGACATCGATTTCGTATATTCACACGCTCAAAATGGTGCATGGATGAATGAGAAATTGTTGCTCAAAAGTACACTATTGAAATGGAAAATGAAAGGAAAATATTTGAGTCCCACATTGGTGGGAAATGCTTGGTGCAAGTGGTTTATAAAGAACCTTGTTTTGTGATGGTGGTAAGAATAACTACCACAGATGCTCTCTCAGGCGCGCGCTCAGGGGGGGTGCAAATCTTCGGGCTTGGGCCTGAATTTGCATGGGCTCATGTGTGCCTGCACCTGCGGACACGAATGCCGAAATTCTGCTTATGGTTGGAGCATAATAATTTTGGTAACATTATTTATTGAAAAGTTTATTATAAACATTTATAAGCTTATATTTTGCATGTAATTATTTCCTACAATCTTAAAACTTAATCTTGCTTTATATACGGTTTTTATTAGGTTGCATGTTAAAATTTATTTTATTAAATTCTTTATGCTAGGTTGCATGTTAAAATTTATCTTTTAAATTCTTTATGCTACGTTGCATGTTAGAATTTATTTGTTAAATTCTTTATACTCATATTTGTAATATATATAATTCTAGTTGTTTGAGTATATATATTACTCTGCTACTTTATTACAATTATTCTTGGTGTGGAATTTTTGTGGAGGAGAATTTGTGTTCTGTCTAAGGAGACCGGGTTTGAAGAGGAAGCAATTGTGACCCCTCCACGTCTTTCTTGGGAGTTTCTTTGAAATTCGATCTAGGAGGCGGGATTTTAAGTGGGACCTGTTTGTGAACCCTCCGGCCTTTCTTGGAAACAAATTTGTACTGAAATTAATAATCTTTGATTGATTAATTTCAGAGATGGCAAACAACAATGCTGATGTTGTCAATGCCGAGAACATGGCTAGTTCTCAACAGCCTGCTGTGGCATCTGCAGTGGCAGTGCCAGTCCCTACTATGGCTCGAGTGCCAAACCCTCTTGTGACTCCAATGGTACCAGCAGCACACCATGGAGAGAAGCCTGAGAAGTTCAATGAGTTGAACTTCAAAATGTGGCAGCAAAAAATGCTGTTTTATCTTACCATATTGAACCTTACGAGGTTCTTAATTGAAGAGGCTCCAAAAGTCAGAGAAGATGAACAAGATTTCTAAGTTCTTGCTGCGGTGGATGCTTGGAAACAATCTGACTACCTATGCTGAAACTATGTAATGAATGGTTTGATCGATTTATTATATAGTGTATATCGTAATAAGAAAACGACAAAAGAACTGTGGGAGTCGCTAGACCATAAATATACAACTGAGGATGCAGGTTCCAAGAAATTTGTGGTAGGACGTTTCCTCGATTATAAAATGGTTGACTCCAAAACTGTGATCAGTCAAATTTAGGCAGAAGGGATGGCACTGTGTGAACCCTTCCAAGTAGCTACTATTATTGAGAAGCTACCCCCTTCATAGAAGGACTTCAAGAGCTACCTAAAGCACAAGCGAAAGGCCATGAGCCTTGAAGACCTTGTTATAAGACTCCGCATTGAAGAAGACAATAGACGTGCTGAAAAGACAAGAGTCTCGTCTAGTACGTCTGGGGCAAAGGCAAATGTTGTGGAGCATGATCAAAGCTCCAAGGCTAAGAAGAACAAGCCAAAGAAAGGGTCCAAGCTAGGACTTAAAGGTGGAGTGGGTAAAAAGCAAAAATTCCAAGAGAAATACTTTAACTGTGACAAGATGGGTCACAGGGCTTCAGATTGTCGACTTCCAAAGAAGAAGAAGAATGAAGCCAATGTGGTGGATAGCATCATAAAAGATGTAGAAGACATAAGTCTGTTTGCAGTCGTTTCTGAAGTCAACCTTGTTGGATCCAATCCAAGGAAATAGTGGATTGACACTGGAGCGTCAAGACATGTTTGTTCTGACAAGGGTCTGTTCATAACCTTTGAACCGGTAGAGAATAGGGAAAAGCTTTTCATGGGTAATTCTGCCACATCTGAAGCACAAGGTTTAGGCAAAGTGGTGCTAAAGATGACCTCTGGGAAGGAACTGACTCTGAACAATATAATGTATATACCAGATATCCGTAAGAACCTTGTGTCTGGTTCACTTTTGAATAAGCACGGATTCCGCATGGTGTTTGAGTCAGATAAATTTGTATTGACCAAAAATAGTCTCTTTGTGGGAAAGGGATATGAATGTGGGCGTATGTTCAAACTTAATGTAATGATCGTAAAGCTCAATATCAATAATGCTAGTTCTTCTGCTTATTTGATTGAGTCTTCTACTTTATGGCATGGTAGACTAGGACATGTTAATTATGATATTATACGTAGATTAATTAACTTAAATCATATTCTTGATTTCCAAATTGATACAAAACATAAGTGTTAAACTTGTGTTGAGGCAAAATTGACAATGTCATCTTTTCAAATTATTGTAAGAAATACTGAACTCCTTGATTTAATTCACAGTAACATATGTGACTTAAAATATGTACAAATAAGGGGAGGCAATAAATATTTTATTACTTTTGTCGATGATAGCATAAAATATTGTTATGTGTATTTACTAAAATCCAAGGACGAAGCAATAGAGAAATTTAGTCTCTATAAGAATGAGGTTGAAAATCAACTTAATAAGAAGATTAAGATGATTAGAAGTGACCGTGGTAGAGAGTATGAATCACCTTTCGGTGAATTCTGTGTACAACACAGAATAATACATGAGGTCACTCCGCCTTATTCGCCTTAGTCAAATGGTGTTGCTGAGAGAAAAAATCGTACCTTGAAAGAGATGATGAATGCATTGCTGTTAAGTTCTGAGTTGCCTCAGAACATGTAGAGGGAAGCTATTTTAACAGCTAATTACCTTTTAAATAAGGTACTTCGCAAGAAAGAAGAAAAGACACCTTATGAATTGTGGAAAGGTAAAAAGCCTTCAAACAAATACTTGCGAGTATGGGGATGTCTTGCTAAGATATTGGTACCTACACCTAAAAAGGTGAAAATAGGACCAAAGACAGTAGATTACGTTTTCATTGGTTGTGCACATAATAGTAGTGCTTATCGGTTTCTTGTGTATAAGTCACAAATCCCAGACATATACAAGAATACAATAATAGAATCGAGAAATGCATCGTTCTTTGAACATGAATTTCTGTATAAATCCAAGGGAGAACCTAGTTCATCTAAACGAACTTATGAGGCTATCACTGAGGATAATCAGGACCAAGAACAAGTCGTTGAAGATGAGCCTAGACGCAGTAAAAGAGCGAGAACTGAAAAATCTTTTAGTCCGGATGTAAAGATTTTTCAGTTTACATATTGGAAAGTGAACCTCAAAGCTTCCAAGAAGCTGTGAGCTCTACTGAGGGACCTTTGTGGAAAGAGGCTATTAAGAGTGAAATTGATTCTATCTTGCAAAACCATACGTGGGAACTAGTGGATCTTCCTCCAAGATGCAAACTACTTGGTTCGAAATGGATTTTCAAAAGGAAAATGAAAGCAGATGGAACAATTGACAAATATAAGGCTAGATTAGTTATCAAAGGTTATAGGCA
>JXTC01000040.1:1324977-1398627 GCA_002914845.1 Trema orientale | reverse complement strand
AATGAGTGTGACAAATGTGTCTATGTCAAAAACACTGAAAATGGCTACGTCATTTTGTGTCTTTATGTTGATGACATGCTCATTGTTGGTAGTAATGACAAGATGGTCAAATCTACTAAGAATATGTTGAACTCCAAATTTGACATGAACGATATGGGCCTAGCTGATGTAATTTTGGGAATTAAAATTACAAGGACGTCTGATGGACTCATTTAATCAGTCACACTATGTGGACAAAATTTTGGAGAAATTCAACAAAGATGATTCTGGAGTGTCCAGAACTCTGATAGACATGAGTCAACACCTTCATAAGAATAAAGGTGAGAGTGTTTCTCAAGTAGAATACTCTAGAGTGATTGGTAGTCTGATGTACTTGATGAGTTGTACAAGTCAGATATAGCCTATACAGTCAGTGGACTGAGTAGATATACGAGTAATCCAAGTGCTGAGCATTGGAAAGGAATTGTGAAAGTACTTAGATACTTACGATATACTCATAATTATGGACTATACTATAACAGATATCCTACAGTTTTAGAAGGATACAGCAGTGCAAACTGGATATCTGATATAAAAGACTCAAAGTCTACTAGTGGGTATGTGTTCACACTAGCTGGAGCAGCTGTATCATGGAGATCTTCAAAACAAACGGTTATAGCCCGATCTGCGATGGAATCTGAGTTTATAGCTCTAGATAAATGTGGTGAAGAAGCTGAATGGCTACGCCATTTCTTAGAAGATATTCCAGATTGGCCTAAGCCTGTGCCGCCAATATCTATACATTGCGCCAGTCAATTGGCTATTGGAAGGGCACAGAGTAACATGTATAATGGTAAGTCTAGACATATACGTCGTAGACATAATACTATTAGACAACTACTCTAAACGGGAGTTATTTCTATAGACTATGTGATATCTAAGGCAAACTTAGCGGATCCACTAACCAAAGGATTGAACAGAGAGTTAGTTGACAAATCATCAAGAGGAATGGGACTAAAGCCCATGAAGTAAAGGTCTATACAATGGAAACCCAACCTAGTTGACTGGAGATCCCAAGATCTAGGTTCAAAGGGATAACCTAATTGTAAAGACTTAGTTGGATCACTGTGGAGGTTATCCTCCTGTGAGGGTATTACCCTCATGTCCGTTCCTATGATGAAATGCAGTAATGCCCGTAAAGAATAAGGTAAGCAAAGGCTTTTGATGATTCTTATGCGTCGGAAAACTGAGCAGAGTAATACGAGTTACTCTTAACTAAGAAATCACCTATGTGAGAGAGAAGTGGGGCCGCTTCAAAGGAGAATTATGAGGGCTTAATTCCTTAAAAACTCTTACAGAACCAGGCAGAGATGTTCAAGGCCAAAATGAACATAATCGTAAGAACTAGATATGTTGAGAAAGATCCTGTGTGAAGTATATCATCATTTACATGAACTACAGAATAGTTCAAAGACATCGTGTCTACTGATCAGTCAGTAAAGTAAATATACTCTCACAAGGGAAGGTTTAAAGGGTAACACCTACCTATCTTATACAGGTTTCGTTCCTTGAACTCTATCACATTGTCTAGAGTCTGTAGTATCTCTTTTTATAATTTCTATTCATGTGGGAGATTGTTGGAAAATGGGTTAAAGAAATGGGTTAAGATTTTGGGCTTGTCTTGGGCTTGGAAGCCTATGTATATTTTAAAGTCCAATTTTATGTTATAATATCCATTTTCATGAACCATTTTGAAGCTAAAAATTGAGTGGGATCCACATCTTGTTGATGAAAGGTCTTGGTGAATTTTTGTTCTCCTCTGCGAGAACATCGATTTCGTATATTCACACGCTCAAAATGATGTATGGATGAATGAGAAATTGTTGCTCAAAAGTGCACTATTGAAATGGAAAATGAAAGGAAAATATCTGAGTCCCACATTGGTGGGAAATACTTGGTGCAAGTGGTTTATAAAGAACCTTGTTTTGTCTTACCACCACAGATGCTCTCTCAGGCGCGCGTATGGGGTGCAAATCTTCGGGCTTGGGCCTGAATTTACATGGGCTCGTGTGTGCCTGTACCTGCCGACACTAATATGCCGAAATTCTGCTTAAGGTTGGAGCATAATAATTTTGGTAACATTATTTATTGAAAAGTTTATTATAAACATTTGTAACCTTATAGTTTGCATGTAATTATTTCCTACAGTAAGTACACGTGAGTTTTTTAACACAAGATTTTCTTCTGTTTTAAAACAAAAAAAAAAATGGGGATGGCTACGGTAGGGGCGTCCCTACGTAGGGTCATGCCTTAATTATCGTTGGATGGGAATCTGTGGAGGATAACGGGAATCTGTGGAGAATCTATTTATATACATATTCTCATCCAACGGTGAATAGACAGGGCCCTATGTAGGGGCGCCCCTACTGTAGACGCGCCCAAAAAAAAAAAATATATATTTCCAAAAAAATTGAAAAGTTTATTATAAACATTTGTAACCTTATAGTTTGCATGTAATTATTTCCTACAATAAGTACACGTGAGTTTTTTAACACAAGATTTTCTTCTGTTTTAAAACAAAAAAATATATATATACATATTGGGGATGACTACGGTAGGGGCGCCCCTATATATTTCCAAAAAAAAAAAGAGAAAAGAAATATTGAAGCAAAAATACAAGAAAAAAAAAAACTTTAAATCTGAGCCGTCGTTTAGGACCCTTTACCGTCGGATCATCTCCCTTTTATATCTATCTATCCTTCTTCCATTTCTAGGGTTCTTTCTCAAGACTCCCACCACTCGAAGAGCGGCGGACCTTCTTTCTCCGAGTGCAGTTGCAGCATTCCTCTACTACAACCATGGCTACCCAAATGAGCAAAAAGCGAAAGGTACACCCCGATTTTCTTTCCTTTACTTTCTGAGTAGCCAAACAGCCAAACCTTTACTCTATGTCGCCATTTTTTCACAGTTCGTAGCTGACGGAGTGTTCTTCGCCGAGCTGAACGAGGTATTGACCAGAGAGCTTGCTGAAGATGGCTACTCCGGCGTTGAAGTTAGGGTTACGCCTATGCGGACGGAGATCATCATCAGGGCTACTCGTACTCAGAACGTTCTTGGTATCTATTGAAAACCATTACTTGTTTATTTAATTTGAGTGTTCAATTCTAAGCTAGTAACTACAATTTTGTGCCATTTTGTGCTTGATTGCTATATTTCTGTTTGATTCCGAGATGAAAAGGGTTATATAGAGTTATTGAGATCAGTGTTTATATTTTAGTTGGTCCTTTGATCACTGTCATGGAAGATTGAATGCTCTATCAGGTGTTTGTGTTTTGCTATTTCTGAGAGTTTGAGTTTTGGGCCTGTGTAATTTGGTTTTAGTAGTAGTACTATTGAGCTTGTTATGGTGGAGTAGAGTTATCCATTTCACAGCTTTCTGATTATGGTTTTGATTAATGGGCTAGGTGAGAAGGGAAGAAGAATTAGGGAATTGACATCTGTTGTTCAGAAGCGTTTCAAGTTTCCGGAGAACAGCGTCGAGCTCTATGCCGAGAAAGTCAACAACAGAGGGCTTTGTGCCATCGCTCAGGCAGAGTCTCTGCGTTACAAGCTTCTTGGAGGGCTTGCTGTCCGCAGGTATGCCTGGAAATCTGGGAGATTTGTTTTTCCTCTGCTAGTAGTAGTGTAGTGGCAGATTATGTATTTATGGGATCGGAGTCAGTCTGACTATTCTGTTCTCTTTTTCGAGCATCAACTTTAAACTATCGCATATGTTGCTTAGGAGCCAGTAGCTTCAGACCTAAGCATATGGTGATTGAAATGTTATTCCTGTGTTTTTTAATTAAGCGAATCCTTGTCTGTTTCTAGCTAACAAAGGCATTTGTTAGCACGTCCAGAAGAAATTATTCTGCCTTTTCAATGGCACCACACTTACTTATGAACCGATTAATACCTTCATTTTTTTTTCCTGTGGGGCTCTACTTTGTTTAGTTGTCCTAATTTAGGTTGCATTGGGTGTTGTTTGATACTTGTAAATGATAAGCTGAACCACAAGTTGTGTAAATAATTACATAGCTTCATATTGATTTAAAATTTCAACTAGCATTCATTCTACTCTTCCCTTTCCCAGTGATAATGGGTTTAGAGGATCCCAACGAATGCTTACATCAAAGATTTGGAGCTTTGTTAGTTTCTTTGAACTGTTTATTAGTTCTTAGAGTTCGGGAGCTCCAACATTTCATTAATCTGTCATCATCCAAAATAAAGTATCTAAAAGTGGTTGCATAATTAACCTCCCCCCCACTCCACAATCTTCTTCTTCTTCCCACGGGAAATGAGCTACGACAATGGTGGTGTTGTCTCCTATCTTACTTCTGTAGGTCTAGAGGTGGTGATGTAACTTTGTCTTCATTTCACAAACAGTTCTTATAGAACCTATCACTAAAATACTCCTAGATCAAACAAGTCGATTTTCAGTTAAACAACCTATTTGCTGTGGTCATTCAGCTAAGTGCTTGAAGATTTCTTGTTTGTGTCTATCTCTAACTTTAGGATCGGGCTTAATATCTTTCATACTAAATTATGTTTTCCTTTGAACTTCTTGTTTCTAGGGCTTGCTATGGTGTCCTCAGATTTGTCATGGAGAGTGGAGCAAAAGGATGTGAGGTGCGTTTGCGTAAAGCTATTGAGTATTTCCCGATTTGTTTTTATTTCTATTAAGTAAAGCTATTGAGTATTTCCCGATTTGTTTTTATTTCTATTAATAGTCTTAAATGAGCCAACAGTTATATTTTTGTTTAACATGGGAGGGCTTTGTATTTTACAACACGCAGGTTATTGTTAGTGGTAAGCTCAGGGCACAGCGTGCAAAATCCATGAAGTTCATGGATGGATACATGATCTCCTCTGGTCAGCCTGTTAAAGAATATATTGACTCTGCAGTGAGGCATGTGCTTCTTAGACAGGTTAGCTTAAAACTAGATCAAATTTGAAAATAGTTTGAGGCATAGTTCATGTCTTAGTTTAACTGAACTCTGGTAAAAATTACTTGCTGGAACTTGATTTATACTATATTACCATCATAACATTGCAGGGTGTTCTGGGTATCAAAGTCAAGATCATGCTTGATTGGGACCCCAAGGGTAAGCAAGGCCCCACAACCCCTCTACCTGATTTGGTCACAATCCACCCACCCAAGGAAGAAGAGGAATTCGACAGGCCTTCTTCATTCGTGGCGACGGAAGTACCAGTAGCTGCTGCATAGATTACTTTCTTTTCCCCTTTTAATCTTTAGCTTTGCAGTGTCCGAGTCTAGGAACAAGTGTAAGACGTCTATAGGCGTTTTCTTTCTTCTTTTTTGAGCCGAGAATATGGATTTTTAGTTAGTATTTGTTTCATTTTGCGTTGAGCTGTACTGGTAACTTTTTGTAGTCGTCTAATTTACATATTTAGTTCGTGTATGTTTCTGATGGATTATAAGCAAAATCAGTTTATCTCCGTGGAGATGGTAAAGGGCTTTTCTTGTTTTGTTTGTTCTCTATAAAATTCATTGCCACCTGTCCATTTCGACATTGCCCAGAAAATAAGAAATAAAAACATCCTCCAATTCTGGTAGCATGCTCAAAATCCATGAAACTAGTCCTGTGTGAACGAACAACGAGAAAAAAAGATGAATTTGGGGTTAGCATGGTGGCAAAAGAGATGATTATTCATTTATTGTCAGGGTTTGACAAGAATTATCCATTTCTGTTATTTATATGTTAAATTTCTTTATAATACCTATATGTCTTATCCTGTATAGGCGAATGAGATAACAGAGATCCTGCCTGTTTGATTGCTCTTGAAGGTTATGATGATAATAATTCCATTATAAATTATAATTGATATTGGACAAACTTGTGAAGAAGTGTTATTTTTTCTTTCAGAAGTGACTTTTTTTTCCCGATAAAATCAGATACGACTTTTTGAAGTAGAATTTGGGCACCAATTCAATCCCTCACTTCATTTTGTGGGGTATTTTTATGACTGTATTTGCTTTTAAATATTTTAATACAAATTCTGGAGATGTCGTTCCCATTCAATATCACCTTCATTTCAGTCTCATAGCCTCCCTCTGATTGATCCTCCGTATCCATGGGTCTCAAAGCTTAAAGGTCTCTCTCTATAGTCTTTCTAATCGATCCTCCATATCCATCGGTCTCAAAGCTTAAAGGTCTCTCTATAGTCTCTCTCTAATCGATCCTCCATTGCCATGGGCCGCAAAGCTTCAAGGCCTCTCTCTCATTGCCCTAAATTTGATTTCAGCCATTTGACAGTATCATTTTACCCCTTCGCACTTTTCGCCGTCGGTTTGATATTTCGGTCGGTCGCAACTGTTCCAATAACTCAAGTTTAACTCTGCAAGAGATAATTTTGTAAAGCCAACAATTTTTTTTTTTTTTTAAATATTTGGTTGCCAATTAGCAAATCATGTCAATCCTCCATAGAGTACGATTCAAACCAAACAATTTACCCATAAGACCACCCTTTTCCCCAGCTCTTCTTACTTAAGAAAGAGTAAAAGCTCTTTTAAATTATAATTAATTGGTAATCGGTTGAATCTTTTGTAGGTATTAGAATCACGTTTGGAATTAAATATTAATTAAGAATCACGTTTGGAATTAAATATTAATTAAGAATAAGGAGAATTCTAGTATAGCATGAAGAAATATAAATAAGATGTTGAAAGAATCGTTAGATTACTTTCTTTCTTTTGCTTTTTTTTTTTTTTTTTTTTAATTTTTAAGAACTGTTAGATTTTTTATCATGTTGATATACTAGATCTATATATACCTAAATCTACATGTACGTATTTGACAATATAATAATCTTTAAATAATTAAATGTTCAATAAAGTCTAATATGACTAAATATGTGTAGATGTCCAATACTATAAATAATTTGACAAAGTGGTATTTCTTGTTTTCTTTCTTTTTCTCTTTTTCCCTTTTGCTTCCATTTTTTCTAATATTTGGTTGCTTTATCAACCAACTTTGGAGCCTTGTATTTGGTTACATTCCTTGTTGTTATAGGAGTCTGATTTAGGCATCTGAAATTGGAATCTCAGGTTTTGGATAACCAATATCTTGTTTGGTATAGGCTTATTTTGTTTGGTATACTTGTCAAATAATGTACATATTATTCTTAGCTAGCGGATTTAATCTTTTCCTAAGTACGATATTGCTTAAAAACTGAGTTACATACATGTAGAAATTCAATCCATATATGACATTTCTATAAATATGTGCTCTAAAGTTATTAATATAGAAGTTTCTTACATGATGCTTTGATTAAAGTAAAAGTTCGCATTCACAGACAAGTTCTTTGATCCTAAAAGTACTTATTATCAAAGAAACTAAGTTTCATAAAGAGTAGGAAAGTCTTATTACAAAACCTGTACTATTCTTTAGTGGGGCAAGGGCTTATTCTGTTTTGGCATAGGGGATTTGCCGATTTGGACCTTATTCCATTTTTGCGAAAAAAATAAAGACGCGAAAGTAGTGAATTAAAGAGAGTAATATATATATATAGTGATGTTTCAATGGAGATTTTTATTTTTACTCCATGGATGGGTACTCTAATTTGGGCCATTGGATTGTAATCTAATGGCCATAATAATATTAATAGATTTATTAAAAATATTATTATAATTAATAAATATATAAATATAGAAAGTTATTTAAAATAAAAAAGATGGGTAACCTGATGAGTTGGTTAATTTCTTTTATTTTATTTTATTTTATAAGAAATAAAACTAGTAAAAAATACTTAATAACCCTAAATTACTCTCAACTATCTTATTCGTAGGAAAAAAAAAATAATAACAACAACAACAAAAGATGTACAAATTTTAAGCTATTTGACGTATAATTTTTTTTAAAACAAATTTTCTTTTAATGTTGTTATTTTATTCATTTTTTGTTATTTAAAAAAACAACTTATTCATAATATGAAAATTATGCTACCTTGGATTTTACCAATAAAAAAAAATTTATTAAATATTGAAGATACAATAGTACATATAATTTTAAATTAAAGTTAATTAAAAAATTAAACTTTAAATTAAATTTTCAAAAAAGAAATAAATAAAAAAAATTAGAAATTAATATATTAAATAAGATGACTTATTATTGTAGGTTTGTTTCCAAATTAGTCAAACTTACCCATCCATGGAGCAAAAACAAAAATACCCATTGAAAACTCACCCAGCCTACCATCTTTATGTGAAATTAAGTTTCAGTTTTTTGTTTGATTCAGAAGGGTTCACTAATTTATTTTGAGACTATGTGCTAAAGTTAATCTAATCTAATAGCTTCTTATTTTATTTTTTGGAAAAAAAAAAAGAGACCACGTATCCAATTAAGTTAGATTTATCCAGTTATATAGAAAGTTTAAATTTATGTATTACATTCCTTTTCTTATTGATGATTACTTCTTTGAACTTTTATTTTTTAATAATTTTTTTTGCATAAGTTTCCATGTGTTTCTACCTATTTGACAAAGTTCTTTTGAAAATAAATGTTCAGTGTAAAATATATGCTTTTTTTTTTGTTGATTCTTTATCTTTTTTCGACCAGTTATTAGATTATTTTTTTTCTTCTTTTTTAATTTAGAATTTCTATTGAAATGGTTGCATGCATTGCCATTGAAGCAATATAAGTATTAGAGAAGATGGGGTATGTTGACTATTTCTTCTTAGAAATTGTTGGATATTTGTTATTCTGAGGTAATTATGCATAAGATTCTATATTGACACTCTTATTTCTTAAAGATTTAGACCACCCACTCTACAATTTATGTAGAGTTAAATGGGAATAGGTTTCATTGGAGATGTAGCTATAATTTGGCCATTGAAAATTTTCGAACATTCAAGCCCCATTATTTTACATGTAAGTTTATAGTAAGATATTCTTTAAATTAGGTCTCCACATCTTGTAGGTATGTACTTGGGAATGTCAAGCTAGATAATTTTCTTCTTGATTAGCCTATGTATTTCCAACCACGAAAATCAAAATCTACCATTTTAGATTTCTAAGTTTTGATCATAAACTTAGTCTTTAAAATTGTCATTCATCGATTCATGAATCATAAAGATTTAGTTTATTTAAATATATGTATATATATAGTTGTGTTATAAAGCTGCTTAATATATGTTAGATAAAATACCACGTAGAAAAGATGGTTCCTTTTTATTGTAGGTTGATGATTAGTTATACATGGGTTTTTTTCCCAACGGCGGATACTAACAAAATTAAGCACGTTGCCCAAGTCAAGTACTCTATTTTAGCATTTTTTTATATCTTATGAATGCTCACTAATTAATGAAAATTTAACCGAATATAGTCTAAGTTGAATATATGATACTATGTAGTAATGTTTTATAAAAATGCTATAATCTACTACTTAGTCAAATTATACTCCGTGGCATTAAAATAAGGTGAAATGTTATCAAGAAATGCAAAATTAATTAATTTTATTATTAGTTGAGCACGTGATAGTATATAATAGTATTATAATAATAATTATATTAATAAGCCATTAAATTGTGATATTATATATAGATATATTAAGTTTACATTATATTTTGTAAATAAAATACAAAACTCACACATTTAAGTCTTAGTAAAGCATGTGAAGAGATGTAATAGTGTTCTACTACGTACTCTTTGGCAAATTATGCTCAGTGACATAAAAATAATGTCAATTCTTATTAAGTAGTAAAGGTTTATCGAAATCCAAATCACACATTAAATTATTTTATCACATACGTGAACATATATAACTAGTTGTATCAAATAATTTTATATACAAATTTTTAATCCTACATAAATAGTAATACCATAACGTAATTTAATGTTACTAAATCTGAACTAAATAATTAAAATTTTAGATTGAATAATTCATTGAATTATAAATCAATATACATGTTATAATACATTATAAATAATAGGTGTTTGTTATATTTGAAATAAGTTTGTTCAATAAAATGAAGTTGACAACATTTTTTCAATGTTCCTTTGAAAATAGTTCAATGTTTCTTTGAACAATAGAGGAAAACAACAATAACTTGCTGAAATTACAACAAATCTAGTTTTTTTGTTGGTTAAAAAAGTGTTCCGAGCTACCAAAAAGTCTCACAAATTTACTAGCGAAATTACCGTCTTAGTCCTTAATTCTACATTTTTTTTATTATTTTATTTACTTGATTTACAATATTGCCTCCTAAAAGTCACTTTCCCAATTTCAAAAACATTCATTACTATTAAAATCAGTTGTGAAAACTTGAGTGATTTTTTTTTTTTATCTTTTTGTGATGTCTAAGTCCCTCAAAAATAGTACGAAGGATTGAATGATTTACCATAGAATTTTATCAAAACATTTTGAAAGTGTGGCAGATTTTAGTCCAAAGAAAAAAAGTGATGATTGGCAAATTTTTTTCTTTTTTAATTATTATTTTAAAAACGAGCCTACTAATTGTTATTTATATTAAAGATTGAATACTTAGAAACCCCGAAGTGGCCGCAGTTACGTTACGTTGGACCTGCCGAGGGTGCGGAAAGGTCCAGAGTGTGACCAAACCAAAGGACGCAACGCAAGTGCGTCACCTCACTCCGGAAGTATCCGGACTCCAAAACTCGTCTCCTCAATTTAGTTAATAGCAGCTTTCGAGTCCGGAACCGTAAAGAAAGATAAACAAAGCGTACTAAAAAAGCAAAGCCAAACTCCTCAAAAAAAAAAAAAAAAAAAAAACCAAAAAAATTTACTACGTTATACAACTCAATTCAGTCGCACGCACGCGCACACACCAATAAACCAATTCCATGGGATTGGTATTCTCATAAAAATTCGAAGTTTCGTCCCACAAAAGCTTCTTTCTTTCTTTCTTTCTTTTGCCTAATTCAACTGACTCACTGACTCGGCTTTTCCCCCAGCTCAACTCAGTCGCGGGCGCTCTTCTATTCGGATTCACCCACTCGCATCGATCGAGTTCGAGTCTGAGTCCTCTCTACGCCACTCCTATGGTGAGCCAGACTCTCTAATTTAGCTTTCCTTGCTTAGTTTTGTCTCCAATTTTTTTTTTTTTTTTTTTTGGGACATTTTATTCGCACTTGTGCATTGTGTATGTGAATTTCAGCATTTTGAGACTGGGTTTAGCTTTATATACTTTAATTCTTGTTCATTATAATGTTAATTTTGTTAAATTTTTTTTTTTTTGGTGCAATTTGTTATTTTTGACAAAATTCAAGCTTTGTGATATTATCTTTCTTTTCTTGCTCCCTTTGCCTAAATATGAAAAAAAGAAAAAAATTTCTAATTTTGTGCATTCTTTAATTGAATTTTTAGTATATGAGCTCAAGAATCACTTATTTAATATTGTTTTAGTTTATGCAAGACAATTGTTGTGCATTTGTATATTTTAGGAGCTTGTGTTTTATACGTTTTATCAAATTTTTGTTTTTTTGTTTTTGGTTTATGGGGTTACAGTTGGTGTATTTGAGTTGCATGTGGTGGATTTATCATGGAAACAGAGGTTGGAGTTGAGAAGAATGATGAAGGTAAGTGTGAGGAGAGTGGGTGTGAAAAGAGTAGCCCTTCTTCGTCTTCACCAAAGTATATCGCCGATCCAGTCGTATACAAGCTCGTTCGGGTACATTCCCCTTAATATTTTGCATCGTGTTGATTTCTTATGCTATGTACTGTTGTTGCTTTTCCTGTTCCTGTCTAGTCTCTTGAGAGAGGGCACAGAAATGTTGAAACATCAGAAACTTGAGCTCTTTTCCAATGCGGAGCAGGTTTCAGATGAGTAATGGAAGTGTAGACACAATATGGAGTTTAATAATTTCACGAATCAAAGCTTTTGATTATCGTGTTAAACGGTTTTATTTTGTTTGATTTTGGTGGCCTTTGTGCATTGTATCTGACTAAAAAGGCGGCTATTATTTGATAACCGCAATGTTTTTTTTTATATATGGTGTTATAGTCTGGTACAATATCTGGGCTGGGATGAGAATTGTTGTATTGGGATATTTTTGAACTAATATTAAGTATACTATTTGTTTTTGCTTACGGAAGCATTATGAGGTGTTTTTATGCTGTTTTGTTATCTTTAATATGCTGTGATGGTTTATGTGATGTCCAGGTTGAAGGTGATGGGAGATTTGTGCCTGCAACAGATGATGAAGTAATGGAGGTTGAGGATTTTCTTGTAGACGACAAGACCGAAATGCATGGTGTTGCAGACAGTGGGAAGACTGCAGAGTGCATGTCCAAGGACGAAGGGTCTGCCATTGTGAAGCTTCAGTTGGAAAGCTCAGAAGGTTTCTGTGGTACTATTTTACTATTGAGTCATTTCTAACTTTAACAGTACGGAAATAATATAAGTTCTACAAAAAGCTATTTAGTTTTAAGGCAAGTGAAGACTTATTTCTCTAATCAATGGATAGTTCTAGCTTTTAGTTTGCCTTTTTACATTTTTTTTTTCCTTCCCACATGTTTTTTGGTGGGGCGGTTGTCTTTTTGAAACTTTTGTTTTCTTGTGGATGTCTTATACCTCAATTTGTTCAGTCCTAATAAGTCCAAACCTGACTTGGATCATTTTCTTTTCTTTTCCTAGGATTTTTGAGGCAGTTCTTAAGATTAAGACTTTGTCAAACTTTTATGTATACTCTCTCTCTCTCTCTCTCTCTCTCTCTCTCTCTCTTCCACTTTAGTGACTTATTATCACAGAATTATAAGCATAATGAAATAGAATGCCGATATGAAAAGTGGACATATTGTAAGATTTTTTATCATTTGAGCACTTGTGTTTCTGCCATTTTAATTTGTCTTCAAAAAAAAAAAAAAATCCACGTTGATGTTCACATCTAAGCAATGAATATATGGCAGGTTTGTCCCATTCTGGTAATGCAGAAGCTGATGCAGAAAAATTGACTTCAGACCTTGAGGTGCTTCTAGTATTTTTAAGTTTAAACATGCATTTTATTTGTGTTTCATTATGAGCTCTTATAGAAGTTCCGAATTGAAAAGCTCTTCAAACTCTACTGAATTCTAGGTGTTTCATGTGGTGGAGAATAGTACTGTTCAGAATTTATGACAAGTTTTAAAATCCTTAAAGTTTAGTGTTTTATCCTGCTTGGATTGTTGTCGCTTTCAGTGTATCAATACATGACGTAGTTAGGAACTGGACCCCTTTATTTGGTCTTAGATGTAAAGGATTTCAAGAGTTTTACTTTCTCTGATGTAGTTAGGAACTGGACCCCTTTATTGTAGTCGGTTCCTTTCTGTGGATTACTTATCCACTTCCTTTGTATTAAGCTTTTGATTAATACAATTTGAGTTTCTTATCCAAAAAAAAAAAAAAAAAAACATGAATTTAGTGTATAATGAAGTAAGAGAAAAATTAGTTTTCCAGCCAAAAATTAAAAAGTAGGAAAAGATTAGCTATATACTCTGATGATGGATGTAATTCGTACTCCTTGAAACTGGTTGTATAAAATACCCCTTGTAAGATGGTATTCTCTTATTCGTGGTGTCTGTTTTTTTTTCTACTTAGGAGTTTTTCTCCTCCTCTTGTGCTGCATTTAGTTCCCTGCTCCTGCTGATGGTGTCTTTTTGTCTGCAAGCATGTCTGCAAATATATGTGAAGTTTCAGCTTGTCTAGTTATTAACATTCTTGGGTCCTTCCTGACCAAAAAAACTCTCTAGTAGTACATTAAAGAGATGTTGCAAGAGGTCAAAAAGGAAAAGAGGCTCAGCGTAGCCTGTTGATCTCCTGATGATTTTTCTGCTTTTATGAATGTAGACAGCAAGTTTTTATCAGCATGATAAATTGCCTACTATTGATGAGAAGCACCAATCTGAAATTTGCATGCAGGAAATTGTCCCTTCATTCGCACCTATAGTAGGTGGCAACTGCAAGAGTTTGTCTGGGAGTGCTGTGGAGTTCTCTAAGCCTTCAGATGGACAACCTGAAACTGGGTCATCAACTTCTGCTGTCTGCAATAATGGGAAGCCTGATTTTTCAAAGTTGAAGGCGGAAATATGCTTGGACAACATGTCAATCAGAGAACTTCATGAATTGTTTAAAGCAACTTTTGGGCGTGAAACTACTGTCAAAGACAAAATGTGGCTTAAGAGAAGGATTGCAATGGGGTTGACTAATTCTTGTGATGTTACAGCCACAACTTTCACAATCAAAGACAATAAATTGGTTGATAAGGTAAAGGAAGAAAGCTGTAAGAATGAAAATGATACATTTGCTGAAGGGTCCGCAGCTGAAGCAATGAATGTCAGCTCCAAGAATTCACCAACTAACTGTGATAGCCAAATGGAAGATCATGAAATTGTTTCAGGAAAAAGATTCAGTGATAGCGTAGGATTTGATTTTGGCAGTGAGGATCTTAACGCAGAACAAAGAGCTGCCAAAAGAGTTCGGAAGCCGACAAGGAGATATATTGAAGAACTTTCTGAAGCTGAATCTAGAGATTGTAGCCCCAAAGTGCATAGCTCGGCCAAAAATATTGGATTGGGATGGACATCTCCAAAATCTTGTCCCAGGCCTGTTAAAAATGTCTCTTTTAATGAGAGAATCATGTTGACACGCTTGGACTCTCTTGGTGGATCTGGGGTTCAGATTCCATGTGTTTCTCGGGTTCGAAGAAGCCGTCCAAGGAAAAATATAAAGGCTCTTATGGTAGGTAAAATACCACGTGTCTTAGTTATATGATCATTGCTTTTTTATATTTGAAAATTTTGGGTTCTGCTGGTTTCATATCTAGTATGGGGTTACAAAATCTCTGGGCATACTGTGTTTTATTACATTACATTTGTAGATTGTGCTGTAGAATATGAGAGAGACTTGATGGCAATTTTGGGATTTCTTTGGAACAAAATTTACTAGCGCTGTGAAACTTAGCCATATATTCTGAACTTCTGATTTTGAAATATAGGTGATTAAGCATGTGATTTTGTTTACTGCTTAAAGTGCGTCTTTCTGCTCTTCTGAACTCGTCACTTGTATCTATAGAAATTTTTTTGGTTCATTCAAGATTCTGTTGAGATTAGAATAGGCTGCCATGTGTGAATTTAGCATTGGCTTTTTCCTAATTTATCATGAAAATTGAGTAGTGCTAGATATTGTTCTCGTGACAAAAAAACTGAAGTGATATTGAAGTGCAATTTATAGAGATTCCATCCAAGTAGTGTGGGCATGGAAGCTGAAGTGGTGAAGAAGGCCCTTGCAGTTCCTAGTTCTCAGCCAGATAGTGAATTGATAGATAAAGTCTCGGAGTTCAGATCTCCTTCTGAACAGAGTGAGCCACTGGTGAGACCAGCTTAGCATATATTGGTGATTATATATTAATATGTGGACTATTTGTCAGTTTTATCTGGTTATTCTTAGTCTCTTTTTGACATGAGGGTGAAGTGAACCCTGATGTTCTTTTTGTCGTAACATGAAGGGCTATATTTCCTGCAAAAGAAGAAAAAGAAAGGCTATCTTAAACACCATAGTCCATACCTTCTCCCGTTTCTCTCTTTTCAATTAGTTTGACTGCATTCCAACTTGTTGATCTTCTGTAGTTATGGTTGCTTAGTGGCTTAGTGCTGAAACTATATTTGACTTCTGGGATTCATAATACATCCAGCCTACCAGCCTATAGTGGGTTGGACATAACATCAAGTTTTGTAGTATGATTGCCTCTTCTGGTTTCTTGGTCTTCCTAACATAACTGATATGTGCATTATCTATCTTGCGTTGATAAATTGATTGAATACATACCCTTGTGGTGATGGTTTTGTCTCCTGTGTAGCTCACCTCTGAGGCAGAAAAAGATGAGCAATGTGCAGCCATGGGTACAGTTCAACTGGGAAAGAATCTGGATCCAAAACAGACAGATTCATATGACGACACTTCAGATGATAATATAGCAACTGTTCCTACTGCAAAAGGTGGGATGAGAAGGAAACATCATAGAGCTTGGACTCTTGTTGAGGTTATGAAATTAGTAGATGGTGTGTCCAAATGTGGCGCTGGGAGGTGGTCTGAGATCAAAAGACTTGCTTTTGCATCCTATTCCTACCGCACATCTGTTGATCTCAAGGTACAGGTTGTCAACAGTTGTGTTGCTATTATGATAACAATAAGAACCATCGATGAATTCCCTCAAAAAAAAAAAATATTGACGTTCTTAGGCTGAAATAGGATTTTATTTTATAGGACAAGTGGAGGAACCTGTTGAAAGCTAGCATCACACAGACACCTCCTGACGAGGGAGTAAGTACTTGTTACTGTTTAGTTTTTCTTCTTTTCTTCTAACTTAAGTGGGTTATCAATGTGTGAAGCGTTTTACATGTCGGCACATGGGTGCTTTATTTTGAACTCATTGCTTAGTATCTACGAACTAGATTTTCCAAGATGGTATTTTCTCCTGTGCATTTCCATATCTTCTAGTTTCTTGAAAGCTAAAACCTATCTTCACAAATTTTCCCTTTAGTTTGCATCCATCAGCAACCACTACTTATTGTCAGGTAGAATGCGCACGGGAATCAACTATGCCCACTGCCATTTCAACTTGGTGGGCCTATTTCCAGGATTTTTCATAGTAGGCATTTGCGATGTTGCAAATCGACATATTTTGCCCTTTCCCAGCTTTCAAATAATTTAGCTTTGCTTTGTAATTAATTTGGCTGGTTGTTTAGCTGTACTTTTTTCTTTTCGATGATCGACTATGTAGATGAATTCCCGGAAACATGCCGCGGTTCCGATCCCAGCTCCAATACTGCTACGAGTGAGGCAGCTTGCTGAGATGCACTCTCAGGTTCCTCCAAATCTTGGCTCAAACAGTTTGGCCGGAGTAGGTGGGAGAAGTACGCATGAAACACGATCGGGGTACTTGTAACATTGTAAATAATTGACATTCTAACTGTTTAGTCTAAATAGGAAATAAAGGTATCAGATTGTAACCGCTGATGATAAAAATATGTTAATGCTTCGTATGGTTTATGATACATTTTCTTAAGTTTTTCTTTTTCACATTTTTTCTCATCCGAAACGAATAATTCTTTATTTGGTAATGATTTGGCGCTCGCTTTCGACTGAAGCGTAAACGAGAAAACCATATAAGTGTGCAGTTAACGAGTATGAACCGGTTAACAGTCTAAAATTCAAAACATTTGTTTCTTGATTTAACGACGTTGGTAGACCGGAGAGGACACGCGAAGTCTTCATTTTGAAACAATATTTCATTCATTTTAACAGACGTAAGTAACCCAATGGAACGTCTGACTCGTTTTTAATCCACTTGGACTTGTCATCGGTTGTACTGAAGCACTCAACTGAGAAACCGAACTGGCAATAATACGTGACATCTATTTTAGACTTAGTTGGGCCAGTGGCATCTATTTCTAGTAATACCTGTTTTATGTCGAATGATCTTATAATTTATCGCCTAAAAGGCCGTTTTTGGAAGCTTAGTATTTGATAAAAAATTTGAGAAATTTAGGTGGATGACCAAAATTTTAAATTTGATTAAGTAGATGTCTACTTTTAAAATTTTATAGCTAAATGTCCAGGTATATATATTTTTACACTTGGTAGATACACATATCTACCAATTTTAGGTACTGTACTGAAATGTACTGGGTATATAATTTTTTATACTTGGTATATAAAATTTTACACTTGGTATATATGCATATATACCGGACATTTTGCTATAACATTTGACAAAGGGACATTTACTGAAATTGGGCCCAAAATTTGGTCATATTTCTATAAACCCCAAAAAATTTCAGAAGTGATTAGCACAAGCCATTTTTTTTCAGCGCTGTTTTGAGAAGTTTTAAAAACTATGCTTCTTGATTATGTTTTTCAGCATAATCCAAACTTAACGATAAGAAACTAGTCTGTAATCGTGTTTATTCTTCGATAATATTTTGGAATATAATTAAGTAGCATGGAAACGGTAAAGAATGTTATCTAGAGTAATATGGTGAATTAAATCCTATTGGTAGTATATGTTTCTAGCCTTCATGCTCTACCGTATTACTGTTTGATTCTAATTCGATTATCGTTGTCTTAGATTCAAAAGTGAGAGACAATTTTGTGCATTTCTTAATTACCAGAAAGAAAATAAGTGAGAATTTAATTTAATTTACGTGCATTTCTTAACCTCCCTAAAGTACGTAATAAATTTATTTTATTTTATTTTTATCATATATACAAAAAGGGATTACTGTAAAAAAATACCCTCATGTTTGGATGTTCTGCAATTTAAACCCTGAAGTTTGGATTCTGCAAAATAATACCCTGAGATCACAAATTTATGAAAATTAATACCCTGTGTTGATTTTTAATTGATAAAATACAATAATATCCTCAAAATTAAGATGAATAATATGAATTAATCTAGTTTTAATGGAGAATATTATTATTTTTTCGTTCTTAAAATTGATTAAAAAATCTGTCCAGGGTATTAATTTTCAGATATTCTTAATCGCAGGGTATTATTTTGCAGGGTCCAAACTTCAGGGTTTAAATTACAGAACACCCAAACTTCAGGGTATTTTTTTGCAATTATCCCATACAAAAATATATTTTTACTTTGTTAGTCATGGATGGATCACTCCGAATGGGCCTGAACCCGAAATTTAGACTCAGTGCCCACTTTTTTTGCCTATATTTCACCATTACCAACGTGAAAAACAGTTATACAAGTATACCGAAAGAAATGGGTACTCACTACTGATAGTGATTGTTAATATGTTGTCATTAATATATGTATGGGTATTTATCAAAATTAAAAAAAAAATCGGTATCTATGTAAATATGCTTAAAAAAGGGTATTTATGTATTTCCCAGGGCGGAATCAGGCGGGGCTCCGGTCTCCGATCCATGAGTATGGGCCCAGCCCATAAATTTGGAGTCCAGACACTTTTTTTTTTTTTTTTTTTCCCACTCAAGAGTCCAGATACTTACTTGCTTAGACTCCTCCACATTCTCTCTCCTCTGAGCCCTAAAACTCCTCCTGTGTCTCAGCTCCCAGCTCCAGGGAAGCGATCATCGGTTCGGCACGGCAACTCAACCGAGTCTTGGTGAGTCACCCACAGCTCCAATTTCAGTTTCATCAACTCCATTTTCCCGTATCATACTTCCAATCGTTTGTTTGGTTCCCGAGAAAATTCTAGCGTTTTTTGTACTATACAGACAGAAATTCTGACGATTTATTTATTTATTTATTTATTTTCAATTTCTTTGATTACAGCACTGAGAATAAAGAAAAATGGGTATCATCGAAAAGATCAAAGAAANAGCAACAGGTCTATTTTTAGCTTCTCTCTTATTTTATTTTATTTTCCTTTTAATTGAAGTCGATTTTTTTTTTGTTCTTTACAGTAATCAACTTTATGGATTGAATCAATATATAATTTGTATCTTTGATAATGAAAAAATGCAGAGTATCATCTTGGTCAGCTTAAGGCAAAGATTGCAAAGCTGAGGACTCAATTGCTGGAGCCTCCAAAGGTATGCAACTCCTCCACTGTTATGAATTTTTTATTCATGGTGGTTACACCCTGAAATGTCTTATGTATGGAATGTATAAAGCTTTTATGTTGGTGCGTGCTTGTGCCCACTTTTTGCTTATTTCGGTGTATCGTTTATGAACTTTGTTAAGTTGTTTCTTTTTTTTTTTTTTTTGTTTTGTTTAATTCTTGATGATGTATCGTCCAACTCGGCGAGTGAAATTTTCAATTGAATTGTATGTTGATTCGTTATTTGTTATATGAATCTATGACTCAGGGTTCGAGTGGAGGAGGAGAGGGTTTTGAAGTTACAAAATTTGGCCATGGACGTGTTGCACTAATAGGTTTTCCTAGGTTTGCTATCCGATGACTTGGACATGTTTGTGTATATCTTGTGTGTTGTGAAATGAGTTTTTCTCCGTTGTTTTTTTGACCCATGTAGCTTAATTATTTATTTTCTTTCATACGGCATATATTTACTAGAATTTTGCCGCTTTGAATTCATATGGGTGTGTGTGAGAGAATCCAAATTCTTACCATATTTAATTTGTTGGTTTGTAGTGTGGGGAAGTCCACACTTTTGACAATGCTAACGGGTACTCAATCAGAAGCTGCATCTTATGAGTTCACAACGCTTACCTGCATTCCTGGTATTATACACTACAACGATACAAAAATTCAGCTGCTTGATCTTCCCGGAATCATTGAAGGTGCTTCTGAAGGCAAGGGCCGTGGAAGGCAGGTAAAGTTGGGCTTTCAGAAAGTTTCATCATATCTGTATTTTTATTAAGAGTAATACTTATTACTCTTATTAGTGGAAATAAATTTAGACTTAACGTTGGTCATTCGTTGGCAATTATTATGCTTAATACTGCAAGTGTATAGGTAATTTACTAATAATATGTGCCACTGTGTTGCTGTCAGGTTATTGCTGTTGCCAAGTCTTCTGACATTGTTCTGATGGTTCTTGATGCCTCAAAAGTAAGTATCTAGTTTGTATCTATAGTTTTCCCTCCACCAACATCCCCCTCAGCCCACCCCACATAATATAAGAGCAACTGATTTAAGTTATGAAGTCTTGTTGGTTGGGCCGCCTACTTTATCTTTTTTGGTTTCTGCGTCATTTGTTTTAGTCCAACAATCTTATGATACGATAAAATTTTTTTTACATTACATCAGAGTGAGGGTCATCGGCAAATATTGACTAAGGAGCTGGAAGCCGTGGGTTTGCGTTTAAACAAAAGACCACCTCAAGTAAGTTTACATCTTTATGCAACTTCCAAAACATGTTAGTTGGATTTCTTTCTGTGTTGATGGTTCTCTTAGTTTCTACTTTTGATTTTGTTTCAATATTTCTATGGGAAACTTAACTGGGTTTTCAACATTGTTTCTTGGTAGATATACTTCAAAAAGAAAAAAACTGGGGGCATTTCATTTAACAGCACTCTCCCTTTAACTCATGTGGATGAGAAGCTTTGTTATCAAATCTTACATGAATACAAAATTCACAACGCAGAGGTATGGCACTCAGAGACTTTATTGATTGAACCAGCTGATACTTTCTGCTTCAAGTGTATTATATCTCTGTATAGGCACATACTTCTGTTATGCATCTGTCCTATGGGAGTCAAGTTCATTTGATAATGGATTCTTTGTAGGTGCTATTTCGTGAGGATGCAACAGTGGATGATCTTATTGATGTCATTGAAGGAAATCGTAAATACATGAAATGTGTATATGTATACAACAAGATAGATGTTATTGGTATTGATGATGTGGACAAATTGGCAAGACAACCAAGTTCTGTTGTTATAAGCTGCAATCTGAAGGCAAGTTCAATGCTTTCATTTTTTTACTAGTGAATGATGGAGGACGTTGTTTTTTTAACACTAGTATTGAGCTCTGATCTTAAATTTAATTTCTGTGTTGATTAAACAGCTGAATTTAGATAGACTGCTCGCAAAGATGTGGGAAGAAATGGGGCTTGTTAGAGTTTATACGAAGCCACAAGGGCAGCAACCTGATTTTTCTGACCCTGTAGTGCTATCTAATGTATGTTTGATATTATTTAGACTATCTATTTAAAGCTTCAAATTTATTGCGCTCTCTCAATGATTTCTTTCCTCTTGGTTTGTCTTATAGGACAGGGGTGGCTGCACAGTTGAAGACTTCTGTAATCACATACACAGGAGTTTGGTCAAGGATGTTAAATATGTGTTGGTGTGGGGTATAAGTGCAAGGCACTACCCTCAACATTGTGGTCTTGGTCACAATCTTCATGATGAAGATGTGGTTCAGATTGTTAAGAAAAAGGTAAACTTATTTCTGAACTTAATTGTTCGGGTGAAAGTAAATATGCACAACAAATGTACGTGGCTGCTATATCATAGTCTTATATATTATGATAACTAAACACTTAATAAGTTGTTTGAATAGTGAGGAAAAGAACATAGATCTTTTGACCATTCTTAATTCCATATCTTTGAATAGTGAGGAAAAGAACATAGATCTTTCCATTCCTAATGCCATATCTTTTCTTAGATTCGGATCTTATACCTTGTAAGTCCTGATATTGTTGGATTTTTTAGTTTTTCTTGTCCTTCTAGCAACCAGATGGGACACTGAATTTTGTGAGATTACAAAATAAACACAGATTCTGTTTTGTTGTTGTTATAATGTTACTATTTGATAAAAAGCTGCTGTGTCATTATTGCTTCTTATGATCTTAGAACCATTTCAGTTCGAGACTTATATCATATCCGTACTACTTTTCTTTACATTTTCTGTGCAACCAGACGAGAAAAGAGAGTTTCAATGATAGTTAAGATTTATGGTTACCATTGTCCAGGAAAAGGAAGAGGGTGGAAGGGGTCGGTTCAAGTCGCATTCAACAGCTCCAGCTCGAATATCTGACAGAGAGAAGAAGGCTCCCCTGAAAACATGATTCTGCGAAGAGTTCTTGTTGTGCTCACGAAGGTTCTTTATGAGAAGCAGCATCAAGATATTCCCAGCTGAATAGTATAGCTCAGATAACAATGGCTATGCAATTGCATGGCAACATGCTCAATGCAACATCATTCAGAAGGGAAGACTTTGGTAGTAAGCTCTATCGTGCTTCAATCAGCTTGCTCTTCTCTCTCTCTCTCTCTCTCTCTCTCTCTTTGAATCTGCTTGTTCGAAAACAGGTAGACCTTTGGGTCCATATGTTGTAATCTTCATTATGGATTCTTGAGACTTCGAGATGTGTCCACTATTATTTCTGGTTTTGGAAAACGACAACTACATATTTTATACATTGTTCTCTTCTGGAATTTTAGTTTCGAAAGTTGCAATAAGAATTTTGTCAAGTTTTCTGGTTTTTTTTTAATATAAAATTAAATCCTATCTCGATTAATGACAGTATTTATTTACTAAGGGCTAGTGCACTAATTTTGTGTGTTTTTTAAGATCCATTTAGATAACTTGCATATACCAGTAGTCCAATACCATGGTGCTTGCATACAGCTCAATACTGATATATTCAAGTTTGTGTACAAGCTGAGATAGCTCCCACCATTGCCACTTCATTGATTGTCACAGTTTCTTCTCTCATTTTCTCGTATATGTCGATAGCTTCCTTCACATAACCATTCTGAGCATAGCAAGCCTCCATTGCTGCCCAACCCGAGCATGTCCAACTTTGGCATCTCATCAAAAACTCTCCGGGCCTCTGTAACATTGCTGCACCTTCCGTACTCTGCCATCGTAGCAACCCATGTCATAGAGTTTTTCTCCTCCATTTTGTCATTCAACCTCTTCGCTGCTTCCATGTCACCACATTTTGCCTAGTCCAAGATATTACATTCTGCTGCCCCATGTTATCACAACCGCCTAGCGTCCTCCATCATACCAGTCTTAGTATACCCAGAAATGATGGTCGTCAAAGCAAATCATATCTTTATCAACCATTCTATCAAAAACATCTCTAGCATCCCTAACGAACCCGCATTTCGCATACATGTCGAGAAGTGAAGTCTGCACGATTTTGTTCCCCAAGAAACCTGTTCGTACAATCTTGGCATTGATTTGTTTCCCTTCGAGTATCGGTGGCATGCGAGCACAGGCATTGACCACCGAACAAGGTAAATTCAGATGGGGGAATGCCATCTGGTTGCATATGAGCATATTAAACAATGGATTGGTTGAAATGATCATTGAGGACGTGGGAACGTCTGAGGGAGGTCCAGATGAACTGGTTTTGGAAGGTTGGTATTTTGTCGGACAGGTTCAAGGCGTAAAGGAGGTTGTCACCAGGGAATTTGCATGAGCCATAAGAGTAACCGAGCTAACAAGAGGAACATATATAGTTATGGGAGTTACTGGAGGTTTTGAGTATGAGATACTCTTGCTGATGTGCACGTAATGGCCGATGAAACTTGCTTGGTTGTAGCATGAACGAGCATTAGAAAGTGAAGCAATGAACTTGGTTAACACGAACTTACATCATATATTCCTAAGCAAGATTCTAATATCAAACACCGAAAGAGAATAAGAAAAAATAAATAACGACAAGTCGTTTTCTTGTAAATTTCGTCGTTTAAGCATGACAATCACATTGTACACACACATGATTTGTAAATTTCTTGTAAATTATCTTCAAATGATTTGTCGTTGAAATTTTGCTGTTGTATAGGTCAGAAACCCAGTTGTACACACACACACATGTTAATATATATTTATACATACATATTATATTCTAGTCTACTAATCAGTTATTTATTACCCGAAACATCATTAAGAAAACACTCCAAAGGCCACACAAGAAGTAGAAGTTTAACAGAACCTTTATGCTGCAGAATGTGTGACAAAATCAATAGATTGACAGTTCTTGTCGTCTCACAGGCAAAACTAGTCGTGATTTTCATCCTTCAAGGCCATTTTGTTCGTGTTTGTTGACAAACTTGTATATATCTCTTCGCATTTGCTTGTTTAGTGGGAGGCTCTTCCTGCATATTTCCATTACTTTAAAGTTAAACAATGTGGACTGACAAGACTTCATTTCAAAGCTAAAGATCAGTAATGATCACCTTTGTAGTTTTATTTTGGAGTAATCAACCTCGCCAACCACAACGGCCTCTTGATGCCCTGAAGTTGCAATTATCTCACCCGACTGCCATATACCAATAACAGCTTTTACATGTTGTTTTTCTTTTTCATTTTTTTTTTTTTAACTTTTCATTGTTGTACTTCTATTATAAGTACAGAAGCAAAAACAGTGAACATGAAAAAGTAAAATAAAATAAAATAAAAAAGAGGAATGGACACAATTTATAGTACCGGTCCAACAAGAGTCGAATGACCCCATATCGTATAAGAACCACAAGAATCTCGGGCAGGTGAGCAAGTAGCCACAAACAACTAAAAACCACAAGATTGAAGACATCAGGTTTCTAATATCTTTCCAGGCTGAAGTTGATTTCTAGGCCAGTAAAAGCATTTTTATATGTACCTGGTTATCAACTGCCCTGAAAATTGGAATAGACCACAAACAAATGCCGTTGAAGTACTGTTGTATGATATGCTTTGAAATACATTTAATCAAGAAAAATATAATTTTGAGTTATAAACACCCCGTGCGATAATATGTGGCGTAGATACGTTTGTTACCTTGCTCTCTGTTCCAGCTCCCACAAGAGTTCACCAGTACTCATGTTGAATGCTCCAGGATAGCATATTAAATGAACACCTTGCATTTGTAACTAATGACCTCATTACATGAAACTTATACATAAGATACTGAATAAAATTCGACATTTTAATAAAATTAAGAACCTTTTTCCCTATATAGCATGGCAAGTTCAGGAAAGCGTATATCGTGACATATCCCTATTCCAATTCGACCAAGATCTGCATATAAACAGTTGGACATCAGCTTGGAAACAAGATTAAGTCTACAAAGTGCTATTTGAATCATAAGGAGCCAAAATTGTGTACCTGTGTCCACAATGGTAGGTTCATCACCTGCTTTAAAGGTGTCTGACTCCTTAAATGAGATCTCTCCTGGAATGTCAATATCAAATAGATGTATCTACAAAGCAACATACACCAATTTTTAAAATTTTTTTTTATCAAATATTACGCATTCTTTTTCCTCATTTCGAGACTCAAGTTACGGTAAACTAGATGTGCTTACTTTCCTATGCTTAGCCTTCAGCCTCCCATCCGGTCCAAAGATGCAGCAAGTATTATACAAGTGTCCATTACTCCATTCAGGCATTGACCCACCAATGATTGTAATCTTATGGAGAAGAGCAACTTCAGATAACATGGAAAAAGTCCACAAAGCGTCCTCATCGTCGAAATCCTCCGCGTGCTTAGCAAAGTAATCAGTTGAATAAGGGCAATTCCACATTTCCTTTTTTCAGTAAAGAAGCAAACTAAATCAACTTGAACTACGTTTCAATAACTTTCTAACAAACATTTTGTCATACAACGTTGCTGCAATACTATGGGAAGTGAACTACTTACCGGTAAAACGACAAGCCTTGCACCTTGCTCAACTGCAATCTCAATCAAACGATGTGCGTTTTCTATGTTCTCTTTCTTGTTAGGAGTAACTATTAATTGGCAAAGTGCTATCTTAAACTGTTCCACAACATAAGCTAACTTAGTTCATGTACCAACATTCATGTAATTGTGCCAGCACCGAAAGAAGTTGAAAATGAATAATTTGGAATAAGAACCATAGGTTATTATGTATAAGACGACTAATTTAAGGTTGCAAATTATTCAGAAAACATGAAATATTGACCATATATTATGGTTTGACAACTCCAAATATGGTTCAATTAATAGATATGTTTGATTTGAAATCTCAAAACATTAAAGTCAAACCTTTGTAATAATGGGTAGTTGTAATGGATCCGAGGTAGCAACCCCAACAGGCTCTTTGGTGTCTATTGCAAATGCCATCACGAACTGAGGCTAAGTCGGCCGTACGTACAGATCTTCTCAGGGTTTGGTCTGAGTTAATGTTTGACTGTTTTTTGTCAACGATACGTTTCTCAACGACATGTGAACGGCATGTCCAGCGTTATAAAAGACTGTCGTATGCTTTGGAAACGACATGCTGGAAGCCCACATTGGAGAGAGCAAAAACCGAGGTTTTAAAGAGTCTAAGGACCAGTTTGGTTTCGCTTCTTAAGAAACTAAAAGTACTTTTTCAATAATCTGTGAGGTCAAAGGTGTTTTATAAAAACCTGAAAATTAGATTATTCAATAATTCTGGACAAAGTTACAGCCAAAAACCAAAGCTGGCCTAAGACAACTTTGGCTTTTAGATTATGCAGGAATCTACACAGTCTTTTAATAAATAAATCATAATAGATAAAAATACCCTAACGTAAAAGTAAAAATGCCACACATTTAATTGAATATATTTTTATATCAATTTTTTTAAAAAAGTATTAATATATTTAAATCATTGACTAGAATACTCTTCATATTAATTATTTTGAATAACCAAATTGATTCTTTATTGAAATTTTAAATTCAGATGAAAATAAAGTAAATTAAAATAAAATAAAATAAAATAAATTTAACTGAGTAACTAATTTAATTGAGTTTATTTTCATATCAAAATTTTTTTTTTAAAAAAATATTAATATCTTTAGTATGTACAAATATGCATAATTATAAAAAAAAAAATATTAATAAGCTCTTTCCATAAATATGCATAGTTGTATAATAATATTTATTTTGGTTATTTTATATTTGCATAACAATTCAGTCATACAGTTTATCAAACACTTTAATACAGCTTTTTCAAGTCACGACACTTTAAAATTACAGTTTATTAGACATTCTCCTACTTTACGCTACAACGGATCTCCCCTTCAGCACAGCTAAAAATATTTTACTTAAAATCTACAGTTCTACCAAACTAGCCCTAAACCACTTATTAGGAGTAAGATGAGATATTCTATAAGGAGTTTTATTTAGCTCCTTAAAGAAAAATGGTTATAAAGAGTGACGTAACTAGAGAATTCTGCAAGTTATTAACTTGCGTGTATCTCGTATATGAATTATGAATTAACTCTGGCATCGTAACAAAATTTACTCTCGTCAAATTATCAGTAGTTCCTTCTTTCTTAACTTAGTAAAAGAACAAGAATTTCAAATTGACTGATTGAGCTATCTGGACTCTGAATTACATTATATGGAGTGTAGAAGCTTGGGATTTCATGTTCTCAAATTGTCATTCAGTTTAGGCAAAAAAAAAAAACTATAAATGGTAGAAAGCCCATCCCAAGGAAAGGTGCGCTTGGTTTTACCAAAAAAATAAAAATAAAAAGTGAAAAAAAAAAAAAGAAGAAGGAAAGGTGCGCTTGGTTATTGTTTCAATTGGTGATCTGAAATCTGAGCTATGTTTTTGGTTGGGTTGCTATATGGAGCTCGCTCAGTGAGCTTCTCCATCTGGTTAAATTTTGACAAAATGCGAGGATAAACTAAAAAAATCATATACATACTATAAATGTGATAAGCACATTTAGCTCAATTGATAACCACGTATTACCTCTAATATTGAGGTTTAAGATTCGAATCTCCCACCCATTTTAAAAAACTTAGCTATTTCAATAATTTCAAGATAAGTAGAGGCCAAAATATTTATCAAAGCGCCGTGTAGAATTTAGTTAAATGAAATATATGACGCATAATATGAAGCATAATGTAAACAAGAACTAGCAGGAAAATAGTTCCTGAAACACACACACAACCCCAATCCCCTCCCAAAAAAAAAAAAAAAAAAAAAATCTTGTGGAGTTCTATAAAGTCATTCTAAAAAGTACGAAGATACAAATGAAAAACAAAAGATGAAAATTGTTCTTTTGTCACTATTGCTCCACATGATTTATTTGATGTATTAAGCCAAATATTACTTTCACATCATGCTTTATCAAAACGTTAAATGGATTACAAAAGGATTACGACTGGGGAAACTGTTGGTCGGTCTACTCTTATCAATCATTCACACATTAATAGTGAAGATGTGTAACTGATTAATGGAATATTTCCTATGACAGATAGAATATTTGACCATCAATTTAGAAGCTTTACCACATCAATCAAAACTACACAATCAGACAATAACAAACACTGCCTAATTCCTTTCATCATTATATTGAAATCCAATTCATGGAACAGAACCAATTTGGAAAACCATTAATGGGTCACTAAGAAAGACTTCAGCCTACACAAATTGCATGATCATGAAACTTTGTTGTTATCGAATTCGTCAAAAGAGTAGACTTCAGGCAGAAAACAGTAGTTTTAGTGTACAGTCAAGTTCGTTTTAGAATCAATCAAGTAGCTAAGAAAGGACAAATTGCTAAAAAGGACATGTAGACAATTCTGTTGCTTTCATTTTTCGGGACTACTAGTTATAGTTCAACTTCAAGTGTAGGTGTTAGGTCCACACTATACTGATAAGACTAATGAATCTACTTCATTTCCACCATTTTCAATGACTTAAGCCAATAATCTCAACATGCTATTTACCGCCAATCAACATTCAAAAATCAACACAGATAAATGAAGAAAGTGAGCCCTGGATCACATATGCTTGGCCATGAATTTCAAAGACTCACCTAACTACAAGACAAGAAAATCTGAATGAGATGTTAAGATGTAGGTGAACTACATTTGATTGAAGCCAAAACAAACGAAAGGGTTATCTCTAAACAAGTGAATTTAACAAACGGTAACATCAATGATAACATTTCCTTTTCATGTTGGATTTTGAAGATTCAAACGAAGTTGTGTTTCAATTCAATTAAGTCTGAGACTGATAACGACAGTTCAAGCCTAGGACATTTTCAAGGCAGACCAAGGGGTGGCTCTTGCCTGAGATTGCCGAGCCACATTAAGCACAAGGGTGTTCAAAGGCGTCTAGTGGGGGGACACTATCCACTCCATTATCGACCGCACATGTTTTCCCCTTTGGAGAAAAATGCCTTCTCCACTAGGGTGCTTGCTTCTCATGTCAACACATTTTCATGAAACTTACAGTTCAAAGAGATTCTTTAAAGCTAGAAGTAGTGGCCACTGTAGTCCTTGTTGTCCAAATCTCGAAGCAAGTCAGTATCGTTTTACAAGCTCAAAATCCTTAATTTTCACTTTGTTTGAAAATTATGGCATGCACATATGTTTGAGTCTTTTGCAATGACTTCTTTGTAAGATAACTTCATTATGCAACAATGACATAGTTTTCCACATAAATATTATTAGGCACTTCCCTTTAACTTTACATAGAGTAGAAAAATGACATCATTGGACAGTAACAAGCTCTTTCTTATGGTCTATATTCAAAATTTTTGAAAAGAAGTGTAAGAAGAAGAAACCCTTTTGGATCTCGATCATATGGCCTTTGGAATCATATGTCCTTATCTCATACTACTATGCATCCCCAAGCAGAAAAAGAAAAGCTGCAAACTCTTGTTTTCACAGTTTATACACTATTTGCAATCTTCTTGGGATCACCAAAAAAATAAAATTCCTCTTCTTACCCACTTTCTCTTTTTCACTCACACACCAACACCACCACCTTCTTTTCTTTTACTAAAGCTGCCTTGTCCCCCTCTTTTCTTTTTCTCTCCAAAAACTCATTTCACATTAATCCCAAAACTGCCCATCCCAAAACATGACTCTTCATACAAACTCCATGGGTCAAATAGTAACTTTGACCTAGGAATGTTGACGCATCAAAACGTGGCAAAGAAATATAGGTGTCAGAATATGAGTGGTGGTGATTTTATGCTAGGCAGTAGGGGGGCAAAGTTAATCAAAAGGGAAGGGTCTCAGCGGTCCCCTCTCTCTATACTCAAAAAGGCTTTTGTGTGTGAGAGTGAATGATATTTTGTGTTCCAGTTTGACAGCGGATCTTACGGGGATCCGTGGAGGAGGAGCACACGTGTACATGCGCGACAGGTCTGGAACATCATGGCCCACCCCATCACGTGCGGTGGAGAGAAAACACACACCCCAAAAAAAAAAAAAAAAAAAAGAGTCACTATTGGGAGCTGGCTTCCAAATCCAAAATCCCAAGTGTGTGTGAACCAGTCCTGCCAGCAGGCAGCAGCACGCTTGGATGGCAGTGTTTTTGCTGGCTCAGCAGCAAAGTTGGGCCCACTTTCTTTTCTCTCCTTATTTTTTTTCTTGTATCATGAAAGTTTATCAAATTGAAATGTTAATAGATCATGGGATCGAAACCAATATACATACTGACAATATAGAAACATCACAATTTTTTCCGACTTTATAAGCTTTCATATACAACAAGTATACGGGTCTTATCTTGCAAATTATTGCACAGGACATGTTATGCATGGGAACAAACAAAAAATGCATATTTTTTTTCAAATTTGTGTGGTTGGGAAAGTATATATATGTGACAACCAAGAATAATTAAGTCGGAGCTACCTTCTTGCTTTTGTTTCCCCTCTTATTTAATATATATCTGCTAAATTATTGAGAAAAGTATGTATAAGCATAAGCAAACATTGTTGAATAAATAGATAAATATATCAAAGTTTGAGGCTCTAATCTTTTATCTCTTTGCACAAACAGTTCTATAGACCCATTGTGCACCCCTCTACAAGGACCTGACCGAGCCACCAATAATCGAACCATTTGTGGTAAAGACTCGAACCTAAAACAGATTTGGTCCTACAATATTGTAATATAGCTATATATATATATATAGAGCCACATAAATCATATATAAACTGGCTAATTTTGAGAATTTGATATGCGCCAGTGAATTCTGCATGGTGGATAAGTGACATTCCCAGCCAAGGCGTGCCCACTAGTATGTATTACATGAGGGCTTTAAGATAGCAACAACTCGTTTTCTTCTTACGGATTTGTTCTTATTAGTTTATTGGTATCAATAATGCTTCCAAATGGGTCGTCCATGTTATTCAACAATTTTGCGAAAAGAAAGAAATAATAACAATAAGACTTGAAATTAACTCTTTTTAAATAATTCTTTTTTTTTTTCTTTTCGGTCCTTTTCAATTATAACAGTTTCCTTTAAAGAGTACTGTACTTTATATATCTCTTACATAGTGCTTTGCATGGTTATGTTCAAGTACTTTGTTCACCACTTAGAGATGCTAGAGAATTTACGTCCCATATTGGAAATTAAATAAAATTAAAAAGAAGTACCTTGTGTATTAATATACATAGCAGTTTAGGGCCTATATGAGGAAAACAATATTAACATAAACCACACATCCACATATACAACGTATTCATGATATCTAATAGTATATATAATACACTAACCAACTTCGTTTTCATAAGGATTAAAGAGAGTTTAAATTAATTATATAGACATAAAAAAAAGTATGTAATTAAGGAGCCAGGGGAAGATTACGGTCATGATTAGAGCTTATGTCAAAACGAGAAATAGTCAACGCTCGAGTTGGTTGGTGGTCTCACTGCACACCCACTATCCCTCAAATGGTATCATTGGTGTCAACTTCTCAGTTCTCCCCACTTCTTTCCAGCCAAAAAAATAATAATAATAACTAAAAAATAAATTCTTCTCACTCTACCAACCAGATGAAGGTCCATATGGTAATATATGTATACTATTTTCTTTTTTCTCGGCAAAGAAGAATTAATTAGTTGTTTTGTACGTGTAATAAATAGCAGATCTCAAATCTTAACGAATATTGAAAGAAAGTAGAAATTTTCAATCCAATAAGTTGGTTGGTGTTTTGCATTTATACCTTGACTAATGAAATTTCTTTTCAGTATTATATAATCTATGTTACTAAATAGTAGTACGGTCCCAATTTCATTGTATAGCCATTTTGAGCCTATAATACTTTTGACCATAGGTTAGCCTTTTCTTTTCCTACAGTCCAAGCTTACTTTAATTTTTTTTGCCTTAAACAATTTAGTTAGGAATATGGGTTATGATAATTTAATTAGCATATCACACTGTTATGATTTAGTGGTCCTCCTAAGTCTCTCTTTTAATTAAGATATGACGTGCTTCTTAGGAATAGTATTGAGACAGAAAAGGATATATGTATTATATGTACGAAAAAATACTGCTTGAGATCATCAAAGGGCCAACTATTTTATTTATAATATGACAATTAATAAGAAATATATTACCAGACATCATTTTAGGAAGGCAGTTGGCAGTAATTATTTAAACATAGGTATTTTATAGACACCATAGTATTTCTAGGCATATATCTATGTCTATATCCATTTATCTATATATATACGCGTGTTTAAGCACAAAATCTACATATATATATATATATTTATATATTTGTTATATATATCTACAGATCTAGCTTAGACAGGTCGATGTTTCGCACTAAATATATGTTCGTACGTCAAAATTAACTATATATATACGTTGAATTTATCAGCTCTTAAAGATATTCATTGATTAAGTACCGTATCCTTAATTAGACTGTTTAAGTATTCAACTAGCATAAGATAATTCAAGTAAATTAAATGAAATAGAAATAACACTGCTTCTGGAAAAAGGACCAAATAAAACAAAGCCTAGCCTATACTATAACTAATTAATTTTATAGTATTGTTTCTCTATAACATGCATGGAGATCCATATAGTCTGAACAAAGTGAAAATGAGAGGCAAAACTAAGTCATATATACAAGAAGGGTTATTTTTTACTCATCGGCAAAATTAATGAAAAGATTATAAAATTCAAGACATGTTGAGTTGTTCTCTTCTCTGGCCACCATATTCTCAAGAACCAAATGATTAGAGCACCCCAAAGCATTATCTATGTGTTTTGCAGATTTAATTCAAATGAAGTTTGTGACTCCCTATAAAGTTGCGTTTCTTACTGCTTTTTTCCTCAAAACGACTGATGCTTCAAGCGAGCTACGATATATATATATATATTTAATTATAAATTTGTTCCAAAACCCAAGTGCACTGTTAAAAAAGTTAGTGTCTTTTGACATTTGCGTTTCGATCACATGACTCCAAAGTTGTAAACGCCAATCATGGAGACCATATCAACCAACTATGATCGTAACAAAAGTACTACTACAAATAAAAATTAATTTGGATGAACTATATCGAATTTTTGAGGCTTCAGTTAATTAAAACTCAAATTTAAATATATATACTTTGGAGAAGAGGCCTGGCTAGCTAGCTAGCCCTAGGGAGAAATATTCCAAAAATGATGACAATTTAGAAGAAAACAAACTTTTATGTGTAAGTCCCAATACCCAATGTCCTCGTGGCTTTTTAATTATGCAAGACAATAGAGTAAAAAGAAAAAGTTTTTTAGAGAATACCACAAATTGGCTTTAGACTCATCACTTGGTGCTTTGAAAATGAAATTTATGGCAATATTTTTATGTAAAAAAATTTTGGAAAAAATCTTTGCAAATACTTTTTGAGCCATTTCTCTTAGCTTAGAAGCCAACCAAATTTGACATCAAGGCCTAAAGGATCAAAGATTAGATCCTTTTGTCCACAGCTTTGGAGACCATGAATCTATCACTCTCTATCTTTCCATTAACCTCATCAAGTAATCCCCTTTTACCCCCTCACTCTTCCTCCCCCGGAAACCTAGCCGCCGCCAACGGAAAATTTTGTTCCGGCCAGCCATCTAGCTGGCAAGTGCACTGATTAATATTTAAATAAACAAATTATTTATTAAAAGAAAAGAAGCTTTTTCTTAATTACTAGTTACTACTAGTTAACCTTCTCTTGTAAATTTTTACAGTTGTTATAATCAAGAAGATGTGGTGTTATTTTGAAGCAAAGGAGGACCCCACGTGGTGATCATGAGAAAGAAAAGGTAAAGCTGTCTAGCTATATCTCTCTTGTAATGGATGAGAGTGTAGAAAATCTGCCTTTGCTTTTAAAAAATAAAAAATAAAAAAATAAAAATAAAAATAAAAATAAAAAACCACACCTTGATCATCTTATTCTTTGCTACATTATCTTTAACTTTATTCCATTTAATACTGTATGATAACGCAATCCCAGAATAATGTTTCAATTTTAACTACTTGTTTTCAACAAAGAATATTTCAAAGTTCTCTCATTTTTGCTCCAACATTCATCTTTTTATCTTCAACAAACAGAACTGTCACACTATATACATAAAATTAATATTCTTTAACCCCATAAAGAGAAAAATTGTAACAAAACACTCCATTAATTGACTGAAAAAAAAAAGAAAAAAGATATGATCAATCTAGAGACTAAGAGAGATGTAATTAAGAAGTCATGATCATAACACAAAAAAGAGAAATATATTATTCTCTAAAATGTAAAAAAAAACCCCCACACCATTACTTCAAAAAGAAAAGCTAATTAGTTATAAAATTTGTACCATTTTGCCCCCCCCTCTCCTTTGTTTCCATTTTTTTTTTTTTTTGAATTACAAAATCAAACCACTCGCTATGGCTCGATTGGTATCGAAATGTGTAGTTTCATAGACCGGCAACTCTTCTCGATACCTTTCGATCCCAATAGCTGAGAGATTATCCAATTCAAAAAGATCAGAGCTTGAACAACTGGCGGCATCATCATCGTCGTCGTCGTCGTCCTCATCAAACACCTCGTTATCATTATCATCGTTACCATGATCAACGACATCTCTCATATCAAACTCAACGACATCATTGTTATTGTCGTTTTTCAATGCAGTACCGTCGTTTACGTTCTTCTTCTGGTAGCTCTTCAACAAATCTATCGCAACTTCCTGGACCCGACGCCGATCATCGTCCACAACGTAGTACCCAACCTGTTCGACGTTATTGGTCAACGCCATGAGAGCCGCTGCCGTTGACTTTTCCTGGTGATCTTCATGCAAGCTCTTGTGTCCACACTCGTCGACGATCACGCTCACCGGACAGAACCTCACGGACCGCTTGACACCGCCGCCGTTGCCAAATTTTCCCCGGGAGGAGGGCGTGTTGCTCAGACACGACCTCGAGAACGACGAAGCCGATGAACACGTCGTCGTCGTCGACGACCCATTTGTGGATTTCGATTTTCGGTTCGAACCCAAGTCTTCGATCTTCGCCTTCTTTGTGTTCCCGGCCGTGAAGAGCGAGTTCAGAAAGCTCGCCAGCCGGCCGCCGGGGGAGATGGGCTGCTTCACCTTCTTTAAGTCTCCGTAGATTTTCAGAGCTTTGGACTTCGTCTTCACGAACCCGTTTTCGTGTTTTGGCTTTTGCGCCTTCGGAGCCGAATAGGACTGGTCGTAACGATCTTGATGATGATGTTGATTGTCGTAGAACAGAGTAGGCTGAGGCTTCGGAGCCGAGACGCTGGTGCGAATGGGCTTCGGCTTCTGAATGGAGTAACAGGAGGAGGAGGACCTGGATTTCGAGCCACGGAACGAATCTGACTCGGAGGACGAGAACCCACCTCCGCAGCTCGACTCGGAAGAGCTCGAGCTCGAGTTCAGGAGCATGATATCTCGGTGGTGGTGCCTGGCTTTGCGGTCGAAATCCGCCACGGAGTTTCGGCGGACGACGACCTTCTCGCTGACTTTCTTATCCATCCATTTCTCGATCATGCAGGCTCGGCGGAAACTGACCATTCCCTCTTCTTCTTTGAGACTACCAGAAACGGTTCTGGTGTTGTTACCGGTACTGCTCTGTTTTTTCCTCATGGTCTCTCTGTAGAAGATGAGCTCTCCTTCTTCAGCGGCTCCTCCTTTTCCTTCGTCAATGGAACGGTAAATGGCGTCGAGAAGGGTGGAAGAGAAAGATGGGTTTTCTCTCCGGTGACGGTGCCGGTGATGATGATGATGATGATGATGTTCTTGTCGTAGCGAGTTATCCCAAGTCTCCATGAACCTGTTTGAATTTATAGCAGTACAAAGTGAAAGAATGGAGAGGAAACAGTACTGCGTTTTGGCTTTCAAATGATGGGTAATTATGGGTCTGTTTCAGGGAGTGTTAAAAGCTAAGAGAGAGAGAGAGAGAGAGAGAGAGAGAGAGATTGTAGTACTCTGTGTTTGTTTGTTTGTTAAGTGTTTGATAGAATGCCAAAGAGAAATAATTGATGACTATATTTTGTAAAAAAGGACAAATTCAAGAGACAGACACTCTTAAATTTGTTCTATATATCTTTTTGCACTGTTTCAGAACAAAAGAAAGAAAGATATAAAACAAAGCAGACATGCGCTTTGATGAGTGTTCGATGAGCTTTACAGAGAGAGAGAGAGAGAGAGAGAGAGTTGAGTAAGTAATCAAAGCCAGAGACCACGCCTGATCAGGAGTGAGAAAGAGCAGAGACGATGATTGAGAGAGAGAGAGAGAGAGAGAGAGAGAGAATTCTCTTCTTTGTGTGCTTCTTTTTTTTCACACGCTTTATAAGGTGAGGGTTTTGCTTGCAAGCGCGTGCATGCAAAGTCCAAGCTGGACTCGCTGCCAGCTGGCATGATGACGTGGTTTTGTTGCTTAATTTTCTTATTTTTCAAAATATGCCTATAAAGCACCAGTGCACCACACAGGGAGAAAATTGTAAGACGCGCCATAATTTATATAATTGGGTTTAGATCCTCACATAATTTATATAATCGTAAGACGCATTGTCATTGAGAATCGTCCTCATAATTTTTCCCATTATTGAATGGATTACTCTTCTTCTCTGTTCTACACACCACTTTGCCTCCTCTCCCTGTACCTGATCAGAAGAAATGACATAAGATCCTCTTTCTTTAGCTCCAAAAAAGAAAAGGAAAAAAAAAAAAAATTTAAGAGAAGGCATTTTTAATTTTTAATGTGTAGGACCCGGTATTGATCTTAACAACTCAAACCGATATTGATTAGGGGGTCTTCATTATTATTTTACAAATTTTCCTTTCCTTTTCTCTTTTTCTTGCATTTTTTATTGGGTATTAGCAGGCGAAAATTTTGGCATACCCTTTTATTACTTTAGACACACCCAATATTGATCATCTGGGTCCAAATGGTTGGTCCATCTCTTTCTTTCTTTCTTCTTTATTATCGTGAATTAAACATTTATATGTTATATGGTAACAACAAAATAACATTTAGTAACAACATTGCAGGGGAAAAAAAACATTTAGTAATCCAATATTTATCTATTTATTCCAATTAATTAAGTATACTTAATTTCAAAAAATTTCCCATCTAATGAGGTTATTTTTCTTTAATTAGATATCTAATTATCACTAGACTATGTTTGCAACTGTAACTCAGCAGCTTTAGATTAGTAAAAATGAGCAACATATATGATCAAGAATGTTGTGAAGGGAACATAAGTGGGATTTGTTATAAAACTGTATCATTAATAAACAGTATGATTGTTGAAGCAGTTTCGCTGCTCGCCTGCTTTGCACAGTCAACTTCTGCGGCTCATTATAATTCAAACGCATACATACTTAGCTATATAAAACCCTTATGTATTGAAAAGTGTGTGTATGTGTCAAAGTTAAATAAAGCTAACGAGTTTTTTTTATTTTGTTTGTGAAATTCAAACAGAATGCTTGATCATTTGCTAAATTAATCTATAGCCCCTTTCATTTTCATTTTTTTAACATTAGTTCCCTATTCAAAATTAAATAGGGAAACTAGCCAAACTGGTTTACCATATGGAAGTGGATTAAATTATAGCCGTGGAGTTATTTTATTATAAGGTCAAGAAAACGTCGAGCTATATAAGAGATATAATCAATTAATGTGTCCAAAGATGATTGGCATATCGCCTTACAATAATCACATATCTGCAGCCCCTTTTACAACGGCAAATGAGGAATATAATTATGCAGTAGAATTGGTGAACATTGCCTTAACTTTGCTAATAGATAAAAAAACTAAAACCAACCCGTCTAATAAAATATTACTAGAGAGAGATTAATTAGTTAGTAAATATTCCCTTAATTAATTTTATTCTCCTAATGATCAATTTTTACCTTTGCTTTACTCAATTTATTATTATTTTTTTATTTTTTTATTTTTTAAGAAAAGGAATGTATCAATGTGTAGTGTTTTAACCTTTAACGCTGATGGTGGGCACTCCAAGCTTTTAGGTGTATATCTCTAGTGATTGTTTTCCAACAGTTTGATTACAGTGAATCCATATAATTTACCGACAAGATATAATTACAAGCTCCTTTGTTGTGATCATAATTCATAGAGCAGTCTTTTGGATTTCCAGATAAACCCTTTAGTTCAACTTTATTTCTATAGCTGCCTTACAAAATCAACCAAAATTATAAATATATGCTGCTCGTATATATATATATATAAAGAATGTAATTATATATCTTACAAAAATAAGAATTGTTTTCCATCATTACGAAGATTTTGATGATTCAAATATCAAATGAAAAGTTCAACTAGATACATGCACATTATAGTATAGAGACATGTACATGTAGACATATTGTGAGAATTTTGTTAATGTCAGATTTCACTCCTCTCAATTTTCTTGGTTATCATCTATTTTGTAGCTGAGTGGATTTTGACTATATACGTCAAGTTGTTAGACTTGGGGTGAGACTAATTTTAGTCAGCCGGCCGTTTTAGGTTGACTCGACTTTGGATTCAGCTGGCTCGAATATTGCTGACCCGAGTACTTTACTCGGATAGAATTTGGCTGACTGGATTTGTCATTAGTTTCACTCATTTAAAATTTATCCTACTACGATGAGGAGATAAAGATGATCTTGTAAACCCGCTAAATAAGGTATTTGTCCTAAATTAATTCCGGAATATCCATGATTTAGATACTAAGATCAGGTAAGTATTTTAATTTTATTTAGTTACTTGATTCTATATTGATGTTATTATTATTATTATTATTATTATTAGATAATTATAAAGAGTCATGTAAGGAATGAAATACTCAGTAGTAATTGCCTATAAATAACAATTGTATTTTTCGATCATAAATACTTTTGATTGATTTGAGCATCAGAGTCTCTTTTATAGGTACAACTCCGGGTGTTCTAAGCGGATTCCAACAAGATATAGGGAATTGCAGAACATGTGGTGATCATTGGCCTTGCTAAAATTCAATTATAGATTTTTGGCTCTACAAACTTGAAGATTTTTTTTTTTTTTTTTTGAAACAAAGAACTTGAAGATTTTATCACATTGAACTTTATGGATAAATTGATAGGTATATTGAATGAGAATACATGCACGATCTAACAATATGTAAAGTAAATGTATTATATATGTGTAATTTATATATGATTTTGCATATACTGAATCTAGCTATTCTGCTTGCTTCTTTTGTTTCTTTAACAAGATTCAAATAAAGTATAGAGACATGCATGTACATGTAAACATATTTTGAGAACTTGAAGATTTTATCGCATTGAACTTTATGGATAAATTGATAGGTATATTGAATGAGTATACATGCATGATCTAACCATATGTAAAGTAGATGTATTATACATGCGTAATTTATATATGATTTTGCATATAGTGAATCTAGCTATGCTTGCTTCTTTCGTTTCTTTAACAAGATTCAAATAAAGTCGACCTACCATCTCAATTACATGCTGTACCCGCCTAATTCAAGGCTGGCACATAAGATCTTTCTCTTTGTTCTTTTTTTTTTGTTTGTGATATTTATGTGGAACTCAAATTAAATCGAACTAAAAATTATATTAAAAAATACCAACAATATATTATGAGTCCCATATATACTTTTGTAATTGTCATTAGCATGACGAAGCATTATTAATTTCGAGTATATCTAATTGTCTATATGAATATATTTAATTTCCTTTTCTTGATCCTGATTGATCAGTTGTCAAATCCTAAATGAATTTGTGTAAATATATACGTGTTTAATTTATATATATATTGCATGTTCCTTAGTGGGTAGTGCTTATTTGCATAATGATTGCACTCGTGGCTCTTAAGCTTTTTGGGGGAGAGAGAGAGAGATATCTAAGAGGCTAAATCAAATAGCAAAGCAATATCTAAATGTGATTATTTGATTAATCTAAGAGAGGATTAGGACAAGGGAATTCATGTGTATACAAAGAGAGAAAAAGTAAGCCTATAAGCTAATAAATATATTTATACAGAGAGTACAAGACTAAAGAAAAAGCCTCCCAAAAAGCCAAAAGCAACGTGCGTGTGCCTTGCTCTTCCTCCCTTAATTCTCCCTTTTCCTCACATGTAATCTTCTCTCTCTTTCTCTTTCCCTCTACCTTCCCTTCAAACTCAAGAAAATTCCCTATAATCATAATCCAATATTATTCTATGTAATCAATATTTTAGAAACCCCAACCACTTTGCCTAAATTAATCATTCTATAAACATATCTTTATGGTATACATTATATCACAAACATATTCCACCATGCAATCACACATGATACACGTACCCTATATTTTCCAATCAGACGTTCCACGTCAAAATGTACAACAAAAATAATCTAATTATTAGCGGTTGTGTTTATCACTAATCAAGTTTTGACCGTACACGATGAAATGTTACACAAAAAAGAAGATAAGGTTAAATGTGCAAAGGGAAAGCCTTCAAAGCTAGCTAGCTAGCTATAGCTAATATCTAATGAAATGCCATAATACTTTGGTGTTGATCGTAATTGTTCTGAAAAGTTACATGAGAACCTAAGTCTACGATAAATTATGTACAATATTAGAGATAGAGAGAAATTTATATATAGGTTCGTGAAAAAAGGGCTTAAGAGATTCTTTTCAGATCATGGGGTTGATGTGGGAAACATATGCATGAAAGAGAGGGAAGATTCCATTCAGATCACTATGGAATTTAATGACCAACTGGGGGACCCAACACCCAACACAATGCAAACATTGACGTGCCCCTAACCAAGTAAAGCTCTTTTTAGCCCAATACACACATAAACATATTTCTAACACCCATCATCCCACTTAAGAATCTTTCAACAAAATATTCTTCCATTGACGTAGAAATAGAGCCTCCACTAACTATATACATGCTCTTCCGATTAGCTTGGTATACATGAAATATATATTGTCCTCTCTTAATTTAGAAATTAGACTAGTGGGGAACAAATACTAGCTAGTTATTTTGTTTACGTACTAATAACTAATTATCACCTTTTCCCTTCATATGCTATTTTAATTTCCATGTGTCGTAGATGTTAACATAATTATAGCATCTAAAAATTCCACCCTTTAATCGTATGTATACACATTTTTGCTAATGTCACTCTTATTTATATATTGCTAAATGTACTATATACATAAGTGGATTGCAATTATACTGTTAGAGATATGCACGAAACCGTTAAAAATGATTTGAAGGTCATTTCAGCTTTTGTTTTTTGTATATGATAACATATGTGAATAGATTTTTGTCCCTGCGCAAATAACAAAATAATTGAATTAACCTAAGCTGTTTGAGTTATAAGCCGTAAAGGAAGTCACACTCGGCACATTATATATAGAATATATATATAAATATAGATATATATCAAATTTCTAGATTTTGATCATTTGATAGTCGTACTAAAACACTATCTAGTCTACTCCAATTGGTGGGGTATGGTGGCTTCCACAAGGGATGGAATAATTCACATCAATCTTCCTTTTGTATTTCTTTTCTTCTTTTTTCCTATCTTTAATTCTTTCTTGGGTTTCTTTTCTTTGTGCGTGTGTGAGTTTATTTCCTTTCAAATTTTCTGTCGTTTCATCATAGATCTCATATATCTATCTAAATTGTCTCCACCTAATTGATTAAGGTCACACCACCCACCGTCCTTAGCCTGCCATGCAATACTTGAAAAAAAAAAATGGTGGAAAATTGAGGTCCATCAGCTATGTTTCATTTTTTTTCCCCTCATTATTTTCAATTGTAGGTCATCACCCCAAAACTTAGTCCAATTGGAACCCTAGATTGCTTTGCCCCATCTTAATCATGTTATAGTGCAAATCCTGAGTGGTTCGTTGCCTGTTCGACCTTCTTCTTTAAAATCATTGTTATAATAACAATTACCCAAAGAGATACTATGAAGAGTCTCTATATCAACCTCTTTATGAGACGTCCCATTTATTTATTGATAAATGTCCTATATGTCCTCTTCATTTTTTCAAGTTAAATAATGACTTAATAGATTATCTCCAATGCATTTATGCTAAAAAAAAAATATGTCAATTTTTTTTTTTTTTGGGGAAAAAAAGTATGTCAATTCTTAACCGAACATGTTATGTTAAATTTAAGACACACTTTCTTACTTTTGTTCTAATGCTATCATGCTAAAATGGATGCTTTTTGTATTTAAATATTAATTGTATTTACAAAAATAGTTTGTATCGTATTATTATTAATTATTATTATTATATTACCCAACTATCATCTATTTACTCCTTGTATAGTAATATTGTAAATTTAAAGTTCATGCTAAATTCTAACATGTCATATTTTTTGTGTTGCATTTGAAATATAAAATAGAACGTGCTAAAAAGTATTTCAAACATAGAATGCCATTAGAATCACAATTTTTGGCTAAATGCTAAAATTTAGAATTGGATTTACTCCAATTGGAGATGTTCTCAGTTGATTGTTTTGTTTGAAAAGTAAAGGGGATAAGTGTCAATAAATAAAAGGATGTTTGATAAAGAGGTTAATATAGGAGTTGTTAACTTGTTATTAGCATTCTTCGCATGAAAATTTTTAAAAGCTTGTGAAACCAAAAAATTAAGCATAGAACCAAAAAAAAAAAAAAAAAAGCAGAGATCGTTGGAAATTTGCCTTTCTATAGATATATATATTGGGTCAAGAAAGAAAAGATAGAAGAGACATGGAACAAAAACAAAAGTATAAAACTCTTACGGAGATTTAGATGTAAATTTTAGGTGAATTAACTTAGATTAAATTAACTGCAATTCATTTATGAAAAGAAATTCAAATTAAGGTTGTATTATTTATTAAAAGCTAGATTTAAACCAGATATACGTTTTTATTTTTTTTTAATACTAACAAACGTGACAATCAAATCTTAAAGTATAATCACACTATTTAAAATTGCATGGTTCAAAATTACATCACATCATACGGTATGAAAAATATGTGCAGGTAATATTGTTGTTAGAGAAATGCTAAATCATTATCTTTTCCAATCACATATCTTATTTCTTGACACGTGGACTCTACTTTATTTTATAATATTACTATAATGTGATATATTTTTATAAAATCTACGTATTAGACTGTGAAAAAGAGAATGATCATAGTACTCCTCCTTTTATTCTATTGTTTAGTCATATCTTAATAACGATTGTTTTATGTGCACTTTGTGTCAAGCTAAAATGTCATGTCATTTGGCCTCCATTTCAGATTTGCCTATTGAGCAAAACTAATTGGATGATGTTTTGTAGTACTCGTATTTTTTTTTTTTGGTAAAAGAAAGAGTGAATGAGATCCCAGAGGTGGATCACTTTCTAGAACCACTCCCATTCGGTTTGATCTCTAAGAACGATGTGGAGACTCAAACCATTGACCTCACCCTCCTTAAATGAGAGAAAATTTTAAGATAGAGCATCTTGTCACTTCGACCACCTCTTGAGAGTTTTATAGTACTTGTACTAACTGATAACCATATTCAATCTCTAATATTAAGATTTAAGGCTCGAATCCTCGTCCCTTGTTCAAAAAAAAAAACATAAAAAATGTTGTTTCGATTCTACAACCAATTCCAATTTCCAACCAAACGGCTAGTTGCGTACGAGTAGTACGGACTGTTGCTGGAAGTGGGCCTAAGCCTTTTATCAACCGCAACACTTTAACAATCCCGAAAGAAAAATAGAAGAGAGCGTTCAAATTAAACCTGCACGAGCAGCCAACCTCAAATTCTTTCCTTTTTTTTCTTCTTTTTTTTTTTTCACAAGTAAAAAAGAAATAGAATATGGATTTTTTTTCCTTTTTTTTTTTGTTGAAAGGTAGAGAGAGATTTAAAAACAGAGCATGCGTAGGAAAGGACCACCACCAACGACTGACTGACAAGCTGTCAGGCACTACCCTGCACGTGCGTCCTTTCTCCATTCACCAAATCTTTGTTGTATGCTCTGATACTCTCTCTCTCTCTCTCTTTATCTCTCTAGGCTTCTATGATTAAGAGTATAGGACCATCCATGGCATCTAATTCCATTTCTGAACAACAAACATCTTACAAAATGTATTGATTAAGGAATATAAATTGGAATAAATAAATATGAAAACAAAACTTATTACCGATGCAAGCAATGATACTCTTTTATCACTTAGAATCAATAAAAGGAAGTTTTGATTACTCCTTCCAAAACACACATATACATAACTTTAGCTTGGTTAAGAAACTTGGGTAATGGTAACTTAAAAAGCAACCCTGAAATTCTATATGTCAGTTGACTTTAGGTAGCTTGTAACCAAAACCAACAGATCTTAGATGTTAGGGGAGTAATCATTCATTGCTTTTCAAGGAAACAAGCATGGAAGTGTAATTAGTAAAGGGAGATGATCATGAAGTGGAAGTGGAACTGGAAGAAGTGAAAGGCCTCGTGGGGCTTCTTGGCTTTGGGGCTCCGCCAAAAGGAATCATGAATGAAATCTCAGAAAAAAGAAACAGAAGAGTCGGCAATCCCAAGATATACGATCATAATAAAGACCTATAAAGACAACAATGACACAATTCCAAGACCCTTTTCTAGATCATACTCATGTGGTACCTCTAAGGAGAAAAAGGAGACAAAATACAGCATCATACAGAACCACCATCATTAGCAGAGCTCACAACAAAAGATGGGACCATATGACCAATCCATTACCAGCGTGATTTTGAAAGAGAACTATGTTTTGCAAGTCTACTTTGTCATGCTATCAAGTGTAAAGCCGAGAAAAATTTTGAGTTACCTCCAAACCAAAAGTAAAAACCAGACTCGGGGCAAGCCAAGATCAATTATAAATAGCATGGATTAGGAAGAACTAGCTCATGTTGCAGAATGACAAGGAGCTCATTTTATATTTTGTGCCATGTGAACTGAAATTGGCAAAAGAATATTTAAGCAAATGAAGAAAACGGAAACTAAACATCAGATGATGCACTTTAATTAGAAAATTATGGGCTATTCATTTCACTGGGGAGGAAAAAAAGGAAAAAAAACCTTATATAGCTACTCCACAATCCCTTACAACCCAGGGGTTAGATTTCATATTTCTTTCAGAAGTTGGTTGTCCAATTGAGATGACCCAGTTGAGGTTGCTGATATGCACCGACCTGTGCACCAGGAGCAGCAGCGGCTACCCCAACACCAACATTGCCGCCCATTGCAGGGCCTAAATGATGTGGACTGGCAATTGCAGTAGGTTGGGGAGGATGGTACAAACCAGGGAACTGCATGTGGGAGGACTGTGCTGCGGCTGCATTGAAGGAACCATGACCAGTATGAGATGGCAAATAAGCAGCATGAGGAGATTGCCCAGGCATGTTGTAGTACGGAGTGGATTGCAAGCCTGGGAGTTCCCTTGGGTTCTGAATCCAAATCTCAGACGTCTCAGCCTGTCATGCCAAGAATGTAAACTAAGTTAATGACTTGAAATAACAAAATAGTCAACAAGTACAAGATATTATGAATTTAACTAGTAATTGAACAAGAGTTCAGATCAAACATTATTTAGGATAGTAAAGTAAAAGGTTGCAACATTCAATAAAACCAAGTCAATCTAAAGCATATGTACTTGTCATAGACCTTTTTCCTTCACAAATGATAGAATCATTGTTGCATAAACCAACTCATTTTTGCAATAACAATTCTGATAGAGCAACTGGATGTGATGATGATAGAAACTGTTACTAGCAGTAAAATTCTCTTACGTGATTTTTGTATTTAGTATCATATCCACGTAATTAGTTACGACCAACAATAGAACATAAAGCAAAAATGAATAAGATATTTTCGTTTTCACTGGCTCTTTACAAACCTGTGGATTTGGAACATAAAGATTGCTGTCTTTGTATTTTATCCGTGATGAATCTTCAAGCCCAGAGGCTCCCCCAACCACACCAGGAGTACTGATAGCATAGCCATTTGGGTTATTAAAATTTCCAAACCCTGTCGGACTGCCAGCTGGGACAGGCTTAAACTGCTGAACTCCATACTTAAGGCTGTTAGCATTTAGATGGGTACCACCTCCAGGCATCAGCAAATAACTGTTGCCATTGGACGGGTGAGGATACGCAGGGTTACTGGAATAGCCGGGCATGGCCATTGGTGGAACATAAACTGGAGACAGAAACTGGCGATATGGCATAAGATTTGCATAATGTGAAACATGAACTTGCGGGTACATAGGTGCGACAGGAGGTTGTTGCTGCTGTTGCACCATGGAAATTGTTGACGAAGGGACAGTATTGGGATTATGTGAACTCAAGGCCTGCAGTCAAAGACAAGTGAATAATTCAGTCAAAACTTGTTCATGAATAAATAACAAAAATAAATAAATAAAACAAAACTAGTTTTCCACAGCCAAATGCCAGAGGTGTACACTGTTGTCAGCACATATACATGGAAAGATGTGCACAGATACGTATAGACATGCAAAAACAGATACATATAAACATGCATAACTAGATACATTACATGCAATATGCATAATATATTCTACATATACTCTCACATGCCTTTTACTGCAATACAAGTAATAAAAGGCCATTGGAGTTATATATTGGATATACACACGTGAGTAAAAGTTCATTTCCTCAACGTTTAATGGCAGTAAAACAAACGGAACATAATATTGCATTAAGCTTTTTTCTTTCAGACATAGGAAACTAATTTCCATGAACAGGCGCCCTACACAAAATTAAGAAAACAGTATGCACAGTAATGCCTAGGTGCTCTGTGCATCCACCAAAATAGAAACAACAAAGAAACAGCATTATCTGATTGTCTGCATATGAAAATTATAGAAATAATTAGTATGCCAACAGTAGCTAGAGCATTGCTTATAGATATTAAGAAAGTAAAGAATGAATGATCTTCCAAACATGTCATATGTTTTATAAACTTGAAACGCACCTCCTGAGGAGATGGTAGGCCTTGTCCTCTCATGGCTTCATCCATAGTCGGTCGGAAATATGGAATATCATAACCATGATCATATGCCTGCGTGGAAACCGGCAAGGATTAGATTGACCAATAGCAAGAAAACGTAACCATGTCTTGATAATAAAACATTCAACTTTGTCAAAACAAGAACTGATCAGCATAAGGACAAGCCAAAAACCCCGTTCATTTTTGGAAAACAACAAAAGCTCTGTACATTTGGTCAAGACCAAGGGTCAGCTTTTAAACTCAAAAGATTTTTCAAATCTGAAAATTGCTCACCGAGAAACTAGGTAATTCTGGATGATCTTGCTGCTGCGAGTCTGAACGATCATACGATGGACTGTTGTCTTGAACCAATCCAATATCAGCATAGTCGTCCAAATTCTGAGGACTTGAGGACTCTTTCTTATCTGGCAACTGATTCTCAGATGCAGCATCTGATGTTGGAGAATCAGATCCAGAATTTCTAATTTTATCATCAATCAAATCTACTTGCTTGCTGCTGGAAGCATCATCGGTAGTTGACTCTGGAGCCGACAAACTGCAACAAATTATTGCAAATATTGGCTTTAAATTAAATAGCTATAAATCTAGAAATTTCTCTGCTTTCTAACACAGACAATTCTGAACACATTTGTGGTTGAGTGGCAACTAATCATTCCTAAACATGAAGAAAAGTTTTAATATATTTCTGAGTTTAGTGTTCCAAAATATTCATAGTTTGAATTTTACAAAATTTAGGTGTCTGAAAATGTCAATAATACTCGAGAAAATTAGCAATTACACCAACCTTGCTGCAGGTTCCTCATTTGCCTCCCCGACCGGGTCTCCTGTTTGAAACACATTAACCAGATCATGCGCGGAGTCAAATTCTTTTCCAAAGCTGCCAAAGGTCAGACGACAACGGTCTGTCTCAGGGACTCTAATGTGCTGTGCAATGATGACATTTTGATTTTCATGTATGTTAACTCTTGAAAGTTTATCTTGCACCTTAGCCACTTCTGATTCTAAGTCCTTGGAATCATAAGCAGGAGGTGAAACAGATTTCGTAGGTGTTCCAATAACTCCAGGGCCATTAAGGCTTGGTTTTTGGCTTGATTTAGGTTTCCACTCCTTATTAGGTTGGGAAGCTGCATGAAAACCGATGGTTCATACTTGATACTCTCCCAGAAATATAAACATGCATAAATGTAAGGGTCTATTATTAAAATCAAACACAAGCTTCTTGCAAAGCTTTCCTTGGAATTTTTTTTTCTCTGTAGAATCACACTTCTATAAGAACATAGTATATTAATATATTTAAGCCTGTTTTCGTTTTGAACAATTATATTCCTGCAACTATATACAAATACATTGAATCTTGAGATTTACCTTTCTGATGACCCGCTGGTTGTTGATGCTGCTGCCTGTTACTGTAATGACCACTTAATAATGATCTGCTAACTGACATGTTCGGCATCACAGATTCATGAGTTTGGCTGAGTTCATCATTTTTAGAAATGGTCGTGAAAGACTGAAAAGATTCAGTAGTGCCCTCCCCTCCCAAAATTGAATTCGGTAAAGAACTACCAGGCACAGATGGCTTGGAATTGTCTGAAGATTGTCGGCGAACACCCACTACCCCAACTTCACGCTTAATAGCACCAACAGAACCGGAAGACCTGGAATCAGGAGATGGCACATGTACAGGATCTGTGGAGGAGGAATAAACCCCTATAGCCGAACTGCTTGAGGCTACCATTGCAGACTGTGATCGTACATTGTTAGCCTTCCCTGCTGCTACAACCCGTTTTTCCTCAGATACTTCCTTTCCGACCAAGCCACTGGAGTCAATATCCTGGACAATTCTAGGATGGGAATCAAATGATCTATTCAAACCCTGAGATGAGTTCTTGCCATCAGAGAGCTTCTGACTGCTTGAACTTCCAGTTGAACTGACAGTAGGACAAAAATTTAAAAAAAAACATTAAAAATGCCTCGAGCACAATCCCAAATCTTGCATGGTTTGCCAACGAAGAAACAAAACTGTAAGAAAATTTTAAAATTGTTACAAGTATAGCAGATATCTAAACCCAAAATCAAAGGAGAAGTGGCCTCCATTGATTGTTGTTGAGACATCATTCATTAGCAAATTGAACATAATTTCCTCAGGATCCAAGCCTAGATAAGCAAATAATTCAGGAATATGTCATGCTTAAATAAAGAGGGTATGCATAAAAAACTTCGACCCTAATTAACATCATAGTCCCTTATTCATTTATTCTTACCAAAATCCTAAGAAACCAAGTGTATGGGTACTTCATAGGACATTTACCTATAGTCTAGATCTTATAGTCCCCCGGTGATGTACCAGATGCACAACGGAGGAAAAATATAATAGACATGTACATGTATTTATAAATATACCAGATACCTATAACCTAATCAACCATTTGCATGACATTTTGACATCTGGTAAAAGTGATGTTTTCTATACCAAGTAGTGGATCCCATACAACGTGACACTTTGACATAAAATGTACGACGCTTGAGAAAATATGTCACCTGACGTAGTTATATCCAGCGTCAACAAGTCACAACTGGTAAGGAAAAAGGTTCCTCTAATTATTAAAGCGTCTGTGTGTTTTACTGGGATATCTACCAAAATCACGAATCTTCAAAAAGCTTAGTTCCCATGCAATACAAAGATTTTTTTTCCTTCTTCAAAACATCTTCTTTCCCACAGTCTCACAACTTGTAACTATCATTCAAATTCTCGAGCCACGAACATAGATATAATGTAGGCCTAATTTGGCTGGTTTTTCAAGAATAAAGAAGTTCTTTAACAAATATGTTGTTTCCTGTTTGTTTTCACAGTAACATCCAAAAATATTTCAGTACTATCAATTGCAAAAAAACTGTGACTTGTCAGAGAAATGTAATGGCATACCCTTTCCCAGAAACAGTTGAGATCACATTCTCAGTGGTTGATGTTGCAGATGGTGCTGAACCGGGCTTTGATTCTCTACTAATATTTCGATTAACTCTGTTGTCTCTCACGACACGGAACTCTCTGCTAACTCCTGCATGTAGGATTCAATGTGTCATACAGAGTAATCGCCAAGATAAGTAGTTCTAGGAAAACTTCCAGCAAAAGAATAGAAGTTATGGGAAAAACAATTGAAGGTTTCCCAAATAGAAATAACACAAAGAATGTATCATCACTGAAGTGACGATGAAAATAAATTGATTGTATAAAGGAACATACAAAGATGAAAAATAAAGATGTAGTAGGTAAGACCTAAAATATAAAGGAAGAAGCACAAGGATGAAGGCATAGCTTGAACACCAATAGATCACCATCTCTGAAACTATTTTACATGCCAAAGTAACCTTTTTTGGCCAACAAAGGACAAGGCCTAAAATTTTCCAAACGCAAGAGCATACTTTTTTTTTCCGGATAAGAAACATCGCAAGAGTAGGAACATCTCATAGTGGGTTATAGATAACATCAAAAAAATAAAAATTTTCACCTTCACTCTAATACTCTATTCAGTCCCCAGTCTACACAAAATACCTTCTGCACTTGCATTAAATCCCATATAAGCAATTTTTTTGTAAATCTATTCTTCAAAAAGAACCAGATAAAAAGGCGCATAACAGAGCCCTTCAAGAAGTCGTCAATTTCAGTCATCTTGTGCCAAGAACTTGAGGGCCAGTTTAAACTGATATAGTAGAACAAGACTGGTACTTAAAGAAATAAAAGTAAGACAACTAGACATTATTATACACCAAAGTTGAAAATCATCTGAATTACCAGGTAAAACATTCCGAGCATAGCCTCCTCTGCGAGGATTACGATCAGAATGTGTATTTACTTTCACTCCTTGAGCTACAATCTCAGAATGTCTTCGCAGATCTGTTGAACTATCATTACCTGCACTCTAAAACCATAAGCACACATATTCATAAGTAGAACATCAACATCATTCCTGAAACAACTTTTTCATAACAGTTTGCAAATATATTTACATCATTCCTGAAACAACTTTTTCATAACAGTTTGCAAATATATTTACTCTACGACACTTCATTACCACCGCAATGCAACAATATCAAAGTATCATACAACAGAAAGAAAATTGAGACACAGAAGAAAGCATTTGCTTTCTATAATAATAAATAATAAAAAAACTCATTATATCCCAATTTCTTCTCAACTAAAAAGCGCGGAAAAACTTGGTTTTTCCATTATTAGTTCCAACACTGCTCATTCTAACGTATATAATTATTTGAAGGTGCCATAAATTCCCCTCGTCAAGCAATCATTGTAAGGAAAGCAAAGATAAATTGTCTCAAGGATGAAAATAGGTCAATTCTATAAAGATAAAAGCTTAAAACATGTAAGTACACAATGCCAAATGTGTTGTAACCAGTCTACGAAAGCTATTTCACAGTACGACATTGAAAGAAGGATACTAAAATCACTTGCTTTCAGCTTTAGAATGTCCACACCAAACAATAACCATATTGACATACTGAATACTAGATTAAATTAGAAACCTAGGATCTTAATATAATAATGACAGGCTAAGAAACGTTAATGACAGGCTAAGAAACGTTGTTAGGGAATGCCACAAAAGAAAATTAAAAATACCAAGATCAAAAGTTTAAAAAGTACATGTACTCATATAATATATATCCAAATACATCATAATTTACCTCCTTTTTCTTGTCTCTTTTTCTTTTCACCTCATGAAATGGGTCTGTGCAAAAACAAGGGGAAAACATCAGCGCTGAACGATTAAAAAATTACATTCCATTGTTTGTTAAAAGGCATCACAGTATTTCAAAATATATAAACCAAAAAAAAAAAAAAATCCGAACAAACAAATATTTAGGAAAAGAGTTAATATAGAATAGTAATATGACTTGCAATACTCTAGAAGAAACTTACGGTGTTAAGAGAAGATAGAAAAGAGATGGGTTCATGCAATGTATTAACAATCAAGAAAAATAAAAACTATACGGAATGCGATGAATTCATAGGTAACTCTCGCAAATAAATCAAAGCAGAGGGGCAAAACTGAAGAAAATTTGACAAAATCCCGCGACTACTACGAAGCAACTAAACTTAGGCATTTCCTTAACATATATACACACACAGATAGAGACAGACAAGAGAAACCAAAAGGCAAACAAACACAACCAGCAAGCAAAGAAAAAAAATATTCATAACAAAGCTAAAGGTATTGCAAACTAGGCAAATTTATAAGGGACTTAATATCAATAGCCATTGGCGATAAGTTTCACAGCAACCCACATGAAGAAAAATAAAAATTAAAAACTAAAATTGCAACTCACAATCAGGACTTAAAAAATCAAAAGCACAGAATAAGCACACTCTCATAATTCATAAAACCAATATGCATTACTAATTGGAAAATCAAAAACACCAAACAACATAGTCCTAAAACACTCCAGAACCAATAATAAGGGGGAGAAAAAGGAAAAACCCATTGTCCAAAAAAGAGCAAAAAAAAGGTAGAAATCATATTCCACAACAGTGAGAAGAAGACGCACCCTGGTTTAGCAATTTCTGAGTTGTTTCATTAGGGTCCATGTTGCTTTCTTTAAGCGCCCAATATATATCGCTATCAGAGTGATTACCCACTATCTCTTTGATGGATTGGATGGTTTTGCGCAATTCCGCTGAGAGTATCTGAGGTCCACCTTCGATTCGCGAGGCAGAGAACATCTCTCTCTCACACACAACCCCTCCCTCCCTCTCTCTCTCTCTCTCTGTATTTTCTCCGAATAAAGAGAACCCAACAAAGATAGATATAGATAGATATATATATATATATATATATAAAAGAATCAAAACCCTAAGGGAGAAGAAGAGCAGATGATGATGATGAAGATGGTGATTATAAGAGAAACAAGGCTAGGGTTTTGGGGCGCATTCGAAGAGGGGGAGAAGGAGAGGTTGGAAGCGAAGCGAGGGTTTTGAAAAACGTTACTACTATTACTTTGTAGAGAGAGAGAGAGAGAGAGAGAAGACTAGACTAGAGCCACTCCAAAGGAAAGGAAAGGAGTTTTTGTTTTGTTTTTTTTTTTGTTTTTTTTTTTTTTTTGGGGCAAAATCTTGGATGAATTGAAGGGCGGGTACCACAATTGCCCTTGGTGTTGAGTTTAATTGCGGGAAGATGATTTGATTTTTCTTTTTTGAGTGAACATGATTTGGTATTTGGGAAAGGAGTAAGAAGATTCTTTCGTATTTATGGGATAATTAGGATTCGGATTATAGCCCTAATTGGCTAATCTTCTCTCCACTAAGCAGAGTTTATCATAATACATTAGCACATTGTTTGGGCCTGGCTTGCGCTTTGGGCCAGTGCCGAAAAGCCCAAAAATATTTATAAGAAGTGGCCTTTTTTCAGATTAATATAAGAAATAGCCGTTTTCATACGTATTTAATAAATGAGCGCTTTATAATTTTATTTTGATAAATGGCCTTTTTTTAGTTGATTTACTTTTTACGAAGTAAATCAATTTTTTTTAAGAAAATTACCTTTTTCCATATTCAATATATCAAAATATATTTATTTATTTTTTGAAAATTGATTTATTATTTTTAATAATTTTCAAAATTCAGCCATTTTTAACGTGTGTTTGAAAAACGGCCGTATTGCAAACTTTGTTCCAAAATTCGAACACTTGGCTAAAAGGCCCAAAGCCCTGATCATAGGCCTTGTTGTAGATCCACGGCCTGATACCCAACTTTTCAACAAGGGAGAACATGAATCAAAGTTAACAGCAACGTTTGTAATTGTACTTTATTAACTCCTTTTTTTATTGCTAAATTTCTTTTTTGGAATTGGTTTGGGAAAAGAGAAATCACAGACAAAATAGATTTTTGAAAAGAAAAAGTAGTGTAAACTTTAGCAGAGAAAATAATTGTTATAAATAATTAGTTGGGTCCATTGCGTAGTACCGTATAATTTTTTCCTCAACCATTGCACACGGTAAAATTTACAAATTTAATTAGGGAATTTAGGGAGTACATAAAAAATAAAAAAATAAATAAAAAATGGCCTAATGAGAAAAACGGATATTTTTCAATCAACAAATCACTTGATGGGTGACTTTGCCGTCTAGTAGAAGTAAACCATTAGGTGACCAGGTGACCATTTGTTGACTTGATCACTTTCGAAATCCGTGCTTGGCTAGGAATGAGGATGTCGTTCATGGTGGCGTTGCTAATAATGCAAAGTGTGATTTTATGTCCACCGATTTGATTTTGGCAGCATGGTTATCGTCGAAGTTACCCACTCAACCCCGCATCTGCACCTTCATGGTGATAGACGACGAAATCGTCGCCAAACTCTTAACTATCATTGGTGACCATCGAAGCCTAGTACTCTCGCGAATACATATCAACTTTTCATATATTGGAGAAGTTTTGATATCGATCCTTGTTTATGATACATAATAGTAAGCCTAATTTTCTTATTTGAAATTGTGTTTTAACGTAAATGATTCGTTGTTGCGCACATATTTCACCACAAAAAGAAAAAGAGAGAATTTGTATGCTCTCGTACCATTGGTCACCTTATAGATGAACACCATAATACTCTCACAATCCCCTCATCCACTGAACAAGGAAAATATTTACTTAAGCTTGTTTTGGCAAATTTTATGCTTTTATCATTTATTTTTTAAAAGGAAAATAAAAATAAATGATAAATACTTATGTTATAATGCATTTTGCTTTAAAAATAAAAAAATAAAAAATAAAAACAGAAAAATAGAGAAGTACGAATTGGTAAGTAAGGCCTTAATTTGAGATTTGTTATAAATTGTACTCCGGGCCCTCCATAGGTTTTAGTGTTCTAGATAAAGTATATTAAACGTCTGCCTCAATACTCATTTAAGTTGGCTATACTATATGCTTTTCTTGTTACACGAGCATATAGCTTTTCATATCGTACAGAGTACAGACAGTTCTTTATCAGTTTTCTTTTTCTTTTCACTGAATGCAAGGCTTGATGCACTTGAACAGAAAAAGTTCGGAATAGGGTTTCAATATCAATATCGTGTGGCTCCTCAAGGCTAAAGTCCAAACGTAGGAATGATTAAAATAATATTAGTCATGATAACAATTATGAAAAACAAAAAAAGGAAATTGAAGGAAAGCAGTTGATAGATTACTCAACATTTTTTTAAAAAAAGAAAAAAAGAAAGCAGTTGATATATTACTCAGTGATCAGTTCAGCATATAGTATGATAAGTGACATTAAAAATAATAATAATTGGTAAAAGAGAATAAAGTTAGAGATGGCATCGTAGTACTACCTTAACATTCAACACCCTTAACTTTAGAGGCAATAATTAGTCATCAGAATAACATTATCCAATTGTAGAAACAGCTTTCACCAAACATAGTAAAACATGAAAGGAGAATCATAATTAAAAAGAAGAAAGATCAACCAAAGACAGTTCAAGATCATGTATCAGATTCCAGCCAAAAAAAAAAAAAAGAAAAATTATGTATCAGATGAAAAGTTTTATATAATGCCACTGTGAATTAAATTTCACTATCACAAAGTCAAACATTTCCCACCATCTTCATTTTCCACACCCGCATAGCTATAGGAAGACTTGCACAGCATAAACCAGAAAAAGAAAAAAAAAAAAAAAAAAAAAGGGAAAGAAACCCACGATTCACTATGATTTATGATATACCCAACTAAAGTAAGAAACATGAGCACAATTTACTATGATTGCTTTCTTTCTTGGTGAGGTTGTACTAAGGTTCTGTCTGCTTCTAAACTTGGTTTTTAAAGAATCCATACACCCATCTCAGAGTTATGCCGTAAGTCACAAATATTGTTCTTGTATCCTTGCTTTATTCTCTTCCCACCACAACCTTGCGTGCATTTCGCTAAACTTTTCTCGGCTGCATAAAGTTATTCGTAGAGAAAAACAAATAACCCGTGTTACTGTTTCTATATGATAATCGATAATGCAAAAGGAAAGTTTGAAGACTAGCAATGGAAGAATATGAAGAAAACACTAATATCCCACAATGGCATGTCAAGCAGAATGACCTTTAATTGCAAACGAGAACAGTAAACTCTCTGAAGTTCAAGCATAATCAATTAAATTAAGTCAATGCATTGCCTACTACTGCCTTTAGTAAAGACTAAACAAAAGTGGACAGTATTTTCCAGACCAGGTCTATTTCATATGAACTATTGTGTAAACTAAAATCTCTTAATCTGCAGATTAGACTTTCGGTTTAACCACGTCATTAGCAGAAATATTAGTACCAATTCCAATTGTGACTCCTCTAGACAGTTTTACTTCCTAATCTTTTAAAAAGTATAAATGGAACTACCAATTATGAGGAATTAATAGAGAACCTTTAGATGACCATAACAATTAACGATTCAAAATCCAGTGTCTCAATATTGCAGAACCTACTAACCTGAACCTCACACGTCTAAGTTCCCGAACACCACCTGGCAGTGCTCGAACAGTGATGTAAACCCCTGGTTCATCCTGCTCAACCCATTCGGTTTCCATGTCACTGGCATTGCTCATTGAAAGCTCTCCTGAGCGATCTGCCTCTCTTGATGAACTAGTCCTCGCCGAGCCATCAACTGAAGATGTCTCAGTCTTCATGCCACTAATGCTGGACAGTTTAGGTGTAGAAGCTAGTGCCCCGGCATCGTTGTAATGACGGGATTGCATTGGGTTGTGGTCAACTGAATCTGATGACGAGTAACTCATCCCCATTGGGCGGAAGTTGCGGGGTAGGCGCTCTTTGCCCAGAGGGGGAGTCATAGGGCTCTCCCTAGCAGATTCAATCTTTGGACTCTGAGAGATAAGGAAAAGCACTTACAACATTAAAAATATATATAATTTGATTGATATTATTACAAAAAATGAATAAATAACCATGTGAATCCGCACCGATCCATATACAAACAGGACCATAATAATAATGGTATCAAAAAATCTCTTACATTATACAAGAATATAATCAAATTCAAGTGTGGTTTATAAGAGACTATCTATCAGCAATAGATGGTTCAGGTCCATGTCTAACATATAATTGATATGAACTTCTTTGACTGTTCAGACAAACAGTTACAAGCATCCATACATCAAGATCTCGAAAGAAATATGCAACTATTATTTGATTTCAGATGACCACAACAAATGTTTGCATGGTTAACAGGATGTGCATTTACCTCTTCTTCAGATCCAGGTGGAGTTGGAAGCGGGACTGCTTGGTGATTGAACATCTGAACGTTGTATAATTCCATGACCTTATCATAGTTTTCTGCCCACCATCTTTGTGCTTGCCATTTATTAAACAATTCTCGGCTGATCAAATTATAAAATAATTAGAAAACCCAATAATCCAAACGAAGTAATTTACATAAGATACGACGGAGTATTTTGAGCTTCTTGAATTGACTGTTCACAACAAGAAAAACATTTCTCTCTTTTTTTGCTAAGTCATGAAGGAGTTGGCCTAATTTGAAACTAGGGCCTGCCCCTAGGTACAGTGGCCCCTGCCACTGGAAAATCCCCCAAGGGAAACAAGAGAGGCTGTTTTGTTACCTAGTTAATTATATCTCAAGTTCTTTTCACAATTTGAGAATCAGATCATTGAACATGTCATAACTTGTAATATTTACATAATTGAGCTCCAAGGACCACAAGTGAAACGCTGCTTATTTCATTTGGAACTGAAACTTGTTCCAACCAACAGGTGGAAATCCAGAATCAGGGCCCTAAGTATCTTCTGTACTTATCCAACATTTTTGCTCCTCAGAAATAGCATGCGATAGTAGGAAGGAAAATAGAATACAACAGATTAGAGCAGCAATTTCTTTGAGATTCTAAAGAAAAATTTGCACTGTAATTTTGCCGAACATTGTAATGGGTGCACATAAATCCCATACAGTTCAGTAGGAAGGTAGGTACTATTGTCGTCATGTACAACGGATGTACATTTATTCTTTGACCTAAGATCATTAGACATTGATCCGTCTCTAGACTCTCTACATTATCCTACCTCCAGTAAGATTGCCAGAATCAAAATCCCAAGCAGCATAAAAACTTGTTGCATCATTCACTGAATAAATATTGAAATTAAACAGAAGGTACAAAAATTTCTTACTTGATGGTTTAAACAAGTGATTTTTACCAAATTATAAATATTGAAATTAAACAGAAGGTGCAAAACTTTCTTACTTGGTTTAAACAAGTGATTTTTACCAAATTCTATGCGACTTTCTCTTTCTTTCTTTTTTTGGGGGAGAGGGGGGGGGGGGGGTGTTAGTGCTGTTAATCATGGATGTGGTAGATAAGATTCATAAGAAATGCTTTTTTAACCATTATGACAAGTAACACACTTCATTGGAAATGCAACAAAAGCTGCAAAGGAGTAAGCTCCTCCTGAACTTAAGACCCACACAATGGCCACCCACCAACAAAGATGAATGCGCATAGATATTATTCACGTGCAATGCCTTTCACTGTCAGTCTCTTTAATCTTTACGGTGTTAAAACACAATGTCAAAAAGGATAATGTCACCACCACCGTTCAACATCACTTACCATCACAATAAAAACATATTGTAACACTCGAGATGCATTTAAAATTTTCAATTTTTCGGACCATGTAGAGTAACGAAAGTCAAAATCCCATAAAAGACAATGACATAATGTCCAAATCACAACCACCTCTACCAACATAACTAAATCATAAGCATGTGATTTCAATCAAACATAATGGGAGGTGGGGCTATTCACAACTGGATCAATTACCAAACAAAGAGAAAGAGTACCTGAATCGAATCCGCTTGAGATCATTCCCTCCCTGAGGCAGTGAAACAAAAGTTATGAGCACACCAGGTTCCACTTGAGCAACCCATTCCTTAGGCTCATCTTCCTCCATGAACACAATTGACTCGGTTCGTCCGCTCACCGACGCTGGCGTCCCTTCCCCACTTGAAAGCCCTTTCAACCTTGACTCCATATCCTTACCCCAAATCCTCGGGGTCGAATTCGAGCTCCCTGCTCTCCGGTACCCGCAGTGGAACCTTGCCGACTCTGATGCGGCATCAGAATCAGCACAGTTTTGGTTCCGGTTATTGGATGACCCTGAACATGGCTTGCAATTCTTATAGGCCCCGGAGGCCTTCAATGCTATGTCTTTAATCTGAAAATAAATTAGTCCAATATCACTGAATTTGCTTGTGTCCGAAAAAAAAAAAAGGCTTTCTGCGGTTTTTTTCTTCTTCACATGCAACCCAAATGAGTTCCATGGTTGGAGAAAGTTGGAACAGCTTAGTTCCTGTTCTAATTCACAGAAACGAATCTCATTTTTCTGGTTCCCCAGAACCAAAAAAAAAAAAAAAAGGACGGAAAATACGACAAAATAGATTCTGGGTAATTTTCCTTTTTACCAAATGACGACATTCAAGACTATTCAAGCAAGGACGAAAAAGCTTAAAGATGGTGGAATTCAAATCCTTGTCTCAGCCACATTTTCTCATTAACAAAACAGGACCCTTGTCCGGGAAAATTTTGATTTTGATTTTTTTTTTTTTTACCTGGGCAGTGAGAGTCTTGATGGCTTGCTTTGATCTGGGTGTCCCAGCCACCGGATCTTCATCTCCTTTATGGTGCAGAGATCCATTGTTGAGTTGCTTCGAGCAAGCAATACACGTCAACATCTACGAGTCCCTGTTGAGAAATTCAACCAGGATTTACGGATCAGAGACTCGTCCAGACAAATAGAAAAGACCGAAGCTGAAGGACCTTCCTCGTTAAAATTGACCTGAAACCGATCACGGAAATTGACAAGAATAAGCACAAACGTAACAAGTAACAAACAAAACAAAACCAAACCCAACCCAGAATTTCTCTAATCCTCACAGTGAGAAAAAAAACAATGCTTTCGGTCGAAGAACGAGAGAGATTGAAGAAGCGTGAAAGTGACCGTCAATAGCTGACTCTGAGGCGAAACCTGAGGAGGGTCCACTCTTGGGATCCAAATGGCTTCAGAAACAAAAACCCAGTTGACAATTCATAGTCTTCAGCTTCGTTTTCGCTTCCAAATTGATTTGAGTGAGAAACACGCAGATGGGTCTCTCTCTCTCTCTCTCTCTCTTTCTCTTCTCACTCTGTTTTCTTGAAGCTAAGGAAAGGCATTGAGATTTGGGCTGCAGTAGTACTAGCGGTAGTGGTCGTAGCCTAATAATAATAATAAGTATACTAGGAGGAGGCGCAGTTAGTAGCAGCTAAAGGGGAGCGAGCATGGGAGGAGGGGCAGTGGGCGTGGGCGTTAGGGTGCGTGGGTGCATGTGGTTTAGAGCCTTAGGAGCAGATGTGGCTGGCGCTGTGTGCGCTGGACGTTTGTCTTTTCGGGTTGCGTGCCCACTCCTTCACTCTGATGCCTCAGGACTCGGTCTCACACACCATATAAAGAGAGTCTAGTACAGTTAAGAATGAAAAAGAGAGAAGGAAGAAATGCATGATATATACATATAAACAAATAAGCAAAGGTGTAAATAGGACTCTAGTGCATAGTCATGAAACTCAGTCTAGGGTCTAAGCTCCGCCTAGTAACTTTTTTGGGAAAAAAAAATACTTTTAAGGATAATATTATTTTTATATTTTGTATTTTGACACTTTTTCATTTTGTATCTTATATTTTAGTTATTATTAGTATTGAATTTTAGAGTTAAAATTTATTACAAATTTATACATTGGCACTAATTTAGAATAGTTAATTTACCAATGATTTATTAAATTTATTCTCATATCAATTTTAATATAATTTATTTTCAATTTTTTTACGCAATATCTGAGTAAATTAATTACTCTAAATTGGTGTCAGGTATAAATTTGTAACAGATTTTAAATCTAAATGTCAATGTTGATAATAACTAAAATACAAAATATAATTTAAGAAAAAAGGTCGAAATATAAAGTATAAAAGTAATATTATCTCGTAAATAAATAAAACTCATAGCCTCTCAGTGATGCTCTCTCCTGACTAGTTGACGTTTTTAAAAATAATAATACATTAGTATTTCTTTAGTGGTGGATTCTACGGTTTACGGGTAGAAAATTTGGTATGCGTGATGTGGTTTAATGTTAGATATAAGATGATATTGAGCAATTATCACATAAGTTTCTTACTGGGAAAATGAATACCATCAATAGAACCATTTTAGATATTCGTTAACCTTGATAAGTGTAAAACTTTCGCTCATAAAATAGGTTAGGGAAATTTTTGTTGTATGATAAATTAGGAGCCAATGTTTAAGAATTATCATATTTTATCAAATTGGCAAACAATATTCCTTGATTATAATACATAAATAATATGATCTGCTATTAAGAAATTAATAGTATTGATATCGGTATATTTGCTGCATAAAATCCCATAATATTTATTAATCCGTTATGAAAAGCAAAGGAGGCGAAGAAAGAAAAAATATTTTCTTTTTATATGTTTTACATATTAATTAGGAACACTTAAAAAAAACCTAACATTTCCTACTCATTTAACGATTCATTTGAGTATGGAATAGTAAATTTGGTCTAAAAGTCATGCTTGTTTGTACATCCACTACGTCAACATGGTTGTGCTGCCACGTGTCATGACTCGGAGGGTTACCTCTTGTTAGGGGTGGCAATTCGGGTTACGACACGATGACACGACACGAACACGACACGATTTTTTACGGGTTAGGGTTGAAGAAAAAAGGGTACGGGTCGGGTTCGGGTCGACCAGTCTGACACGAATAAAAAAACGGGTCGGGTTCGGGTCAACCCGCTTGACACGAACTTGACCCGTTTGACCCGCCAACAAATATATATATAATTAAATTATAAAAATATTTTTTATTTAATTTGTTTATGACTATTATTATAGATATATTTAATTTGTACAATGTAAGTGTTTGAGATTATAAGTTGTTAATTATATTTATAAATTACCCCTAATTTATTTATTTTAAAATGAGACAATAATAGCTTTACAAAAAGAAAATATAAGTTAAAAAAATACGGGTCATAGCGGGTTGGCGGGTCAAAAACGGGTTGACGGGTCAAAATCATGTTGTGAGTTGGATGTTATTCACCAAAGCGGGTTGTGCGGGTCGGGTTCGGGTCAACCCGTTTCAGGTGCGGGTCGGGTTAGTGTTGATGGTTTTCTGACACGACGGGTCACGGGTCGGGTTCGGGTTGACATAATTTATGTATATATTAGACTTCAACCCGACACGAACCCGATCCGTCGACACGAATTGACACCCCTACCTCTTGTCACTTCGTTAACCATGTTTTCCAAATGAAAAAAAATAAAATAAAATAGACTAGGACATATTTATTATTTAGGAAAAACGCTCTTGTTTTCCAGCCTTTCATTTATGTCTTTTCACATAGCTTAATCCTCAAATTAACCAATATCCTTGTATACATACAGTAAGAACTATAGTAGTGGGCAATTACTCATTCAGTTCACAAAAGTCGGGGCAGAATTTACGAAGGCCATTTCCTAATTTGCCGTATAGTTTTCAACTTGAAAATGATCGAGTACCCCACTAAGCAGGCAAATTTTGCCGTCAGCTAACACATTTGACTTTTGAAAAGATAAACTGTCCATAGAAATTTCTTTGTTCTATCTATGTTTGTATACTTCTTTAGGGAGTAAGGAGCGATCAAATGGCAGAAGAGGCCATTATTTCTCTCAAAAATATGATATTATGTCCAAAAAGCCCTTTTTACAGCTAAAGTTCAGCGTGAAAGGCAATAACAATTTTGAAACTCTGGTGGTCCACATTCACCATGTTGAGGAGAATCATATAAATTCTTGTTTAGTAATATTCAATCTCAGATCACATTGGCAGAATCCTTTGTCACGTGAGGTTGGACCGTTGGGCACTTCTTTTTTTTTTCCCTGGGGATCAAGTAAAGAACAAAAGTTTTTAAAAAATTTAAAAAAATAAATAATATTACAAGGAAAGGAATTAAAGAATAAAGAACCCCAAGATGAGGTTTTCCTTGAATTCCTCATGTCTCTAACACTTTTTTTTTTTTTCCTTAGACTTCCAAGAAGAAATTATCAAAAAGTGCAATAATAAAAAGTAGGTTTTGATCAGCATTGTTAACGAGTCAGTGATCAATGTATACCTTTTTTTTTTCCACCCTTTTGATAGAAACCTAGTACTATTGTTGTTACTATTAGGTATAATTAAGCAGTCCATCATATGTTTATTCGATATTTGCTGTAATCAGGGAAAGGAATAATTGGTTTCTGAAAGTGATCATGAATTACACACACAGGAATCCAGTCCAATAATTTCTAAGGGAAAAACATAATCTTGGCCTTCTTCATTAGGTCACATATTTAGGATGCACAAGTGATAGCAAGCCATTATCTAGTGGGTCCTTTCCACCATCAAGGTGACTGTTTCCTTGCAGCCCAAATGATTTTTTTTTTTTTTTTCCCACCGCTAAAGTGAAAAGGGTAGAAGAAAAATGATAACGTTTCCAAATAATTCAAGGTGTAATGTAGTCTTGTACTCCCATTAGTATATAGATTTGTCACAAAAGTGGATTATCCATATAGTGCTACCACCACTAAAAGTCGAGATAAGACAGAATTCAAACCCAAAATGTATATAAAATGAGCATACTCTCTTGCCCAAAATGTATATAAAATGAGCATACTCTCTTGCTATACTATCTAAGGCTCGGTGGTCCTTTCTTTTTTTCTTTTTTCTCTAATTTTTAGCCAGTTTACTTAACCTCCCCAAGTTTTGACCATTTAATTTTTTTTATGATTTCTTTAAGTGATTTTCTTTCATTTTCATTTTTTAACCAACTATTAATACCAATGGGAAATATCTTTTAAATAAATAAAAAAAAGGATAAAATCACTTTTATACCTTATATTTTGACATTTTGTTTAATTTGTACATTCTGTTTTAGTTATTATCAATATTGACATTTAAATTTGAAATCTGTTACAAATCTATAACCTTACACCAATTTAAAATAATTAATTTACTAATATATTTTTTAAGAAATTGAAAATAAACCATATAAAAAGTGATATGAGAATAAGTTTATTAAATCGTAATGATAAATTAACTTCTCTAAATTAGTGCTAAAGTATTAAATTTGTAACAAATTTCAAATCTAAGAATTAATATTGATAATGATCAAAATAAAAAGTACAAATTGAATAAAATGTCAAAATATAAAGTATAAAATTGATATTATCCTTAAAAAATAAAATAAAAAGGAAAAAAAAGAAAGCTCCAAATTTCCAGTGTCGCTTCCTTAAAACCTGGAGACGCCTGATTTGTGACATTTGTCTTGTTGCCAACCGCCAGGCAAACACCGTTTTTGACCTATTAGGAACTGAGAGGCCAGTTTTACTAACCCTGCAGAAAAAAAATAAAAAATAATAAAATAAAAAAAAAGACAGCAGATAGTCAATAAAACAATGCAACTTGTATTATTTGTTTATTTTTATTGTGGAAAATAATGCAAACAAGCAAGTTGCTTGCAGCTTTCGAGTATGGGGAAATCAAATAAGACAACAATTATATTTCATATTTGTATATTATGGTTGCATTCAAATTCTATCTTTGACCCATGAAGGAATGAAAAGGCTATTGTTAACTACCAAAAGTGAATAAAAATAACAAAACTTCTTAACCGGTCCGTTAGGAAAAAATAAAAATAGAACACTATTTGAGATTAGATTTTGCCTTTTACAATTTACATTGTGTGTCAACCGAGTACATTTGTCAGTCCACTTTTAGTGTATTGATTTATAACCAATTAATAGGAGATGCCATATTATATTAAAAATTTAAATGACAAATTTAAAAAGGGGTTAAATAGTTTTACATTTTAAGTGTATAAATAACGTGTTATCAATTTATTAGGATTTTATTTAAGTAATTATTTCATTTTATTTTGTTAGACATGAATTGTGAAATTACAATTAGACAAAGAAGAGTGCTATAACATCACCTTTTTTCTCGCACTCTTGCATACTATTGACATATGGATTCCATTAATATATCTCACATTTTAATAATACAACAAATTATTGTTAGAGTCCACACATAAGCAGTACAATTAAAAAGTGTAAAAGAATGTGAGTAAAAGAGTAATGCTAGTACTCCTCTTATAAAAATTATGAGTTGGATTATAATGAAATCGAATGGTTTCATGATATAAAGAATAATAAAAGAAGAGAAGATAGAGGATTGAGATAGTTCATCTTTTTTTATATATAATAAACATATAGTCTTAGAGAGAATAAAAGTTTAGCAAAAGAGAGAATAAGAAAACAAATTAAGTATTCTTCCCAATGAAAAAAAAGGATGAACTGCAAAAAATTACCTTGAAGTATGAGTGTTATGCAATTTAAACTCTGAAATTTAGACTTTACAAAATAATACATTGAGATTAAGATTTTCTGAAAAATAATATCCTGGACTGAATTTTTGACCAATTTTAGTAACAAAAAACTGTAACATCCTCCATTAAAACTAGATTGGTCATTATTATTCTCCTTAATTTTGATGATATTATTGTCTTTTACTTATTAAAGTTATTTAAAAAATCAACTCAAGGTATTAATTTTCAGAAATTCTTAATCTCAAAGTATTATTTTACAGAGACCAAATTTCAGGGGTTAAATTGTAAAACACCAAAACTATAGGGTATTTTTTATAGTTTATCCAAAAAAAATTAAGTATTCTTGCATATTTATTGAAAGCCCTTACACTAGCTGCTCTATATGATTTAAACAAGATGAAAGGATTCATTTTCCTCTTTGTTTTTTTTACTTTCTCACTTTATTTTGTATTTCAAGGAATTAAAATAATACCCAAGAAAAAAAAAAGTGCTCTATATTATTTAAACAAGATGAAAGGATTCATTTTCCTCTTTGTTTTCTTTACTTTCTTACTTTATTTTGTATTTCAAGGAATTAAAATAATACCCAAGAAAAAAAAAAAGAAGATTGCCCCACACGCGAGTGTGTATATTAATCGCGTGAATCCCAAAATTTAGAGTCCAAAAAGAGCCCCATAATTTTATTTAATCTTTTTTTTTATTTTTCTTTTCTTACTAAAACTCAACTAGTCGACAACAACTCGTCAATCTTATTAAAAATTAAAAATAAGAAAAATTATAAAAGGAGATTGGACCCACAAAGCTATACGATAAAACCTTGGAACAACGACAGTACGACGGAGAACGACAATGATCTCCAAAAAGACAATAATTGAATAAATTGAAAATATCAAAAAAAAATGATGGATTTAAAAAAGACAATTACTTTAATACATCACAAAACAAAGTGAAGTCGTGATTTGGAAAAAGAGCAATAATTGTCAAAAGAGAAAGAGAAAACGACAAGAAGTTGGAATGGCAAGAAGACTTGACGTTAAGCCTTTCCATTTCATGTACGAATCTAGATTGTGCATGGCCAAAAAATAAAAATAAAATAAAAAGGTACGATTCTAGATTCGATAACATAAAACAAAAGTGTCTCTTTAAACAAAATTATAATATAAGTGAGAAAAACAAAAGTTAAGCCCAAAGATACGGACATGGATTTTGCAAAGACTAGTTTCTTTATAAATTAGAGAAATTTAGGTGGATGACCAAAATTTTAAATTTGATTAAGTAGATGTCCATTTTTAAAATTTTATAGCTAAATGTTCAGGTAGATATATTTTTACACTTGGTAGATATGTGTATCTACCAATTTTAGTTACTATTCTGAAATATACCGGGTATATAATTTTTTATACTTGGTATATAAAATTTTACACTTGGTATATATGCATATATACCGGACATTTTGCTATAATTTTTGACAAAGAGATATTTACTGAAATTAGGCCTAAAATTTAGTCATATTTCTATAAGCCCCTATAAATTACAAATATACATCGGAGAGTTTTCGATGAAGATTTTTATTTTTACTTTATTATATTGTCTAATTTAAAAGTCATCTATAATAATAGATTAGGAAGACTTCTCAATGGTTACAATTTTTTTTTATCATGGATGGGTACTTAGAAAAATAGTAATAGCATTAAATTTTTTTGGCCAGCATTAAATATTTTTGGCCAACCACCAAACTAATCACCACCGTAGGATATAGATCTAACAGCTTAAACCATTGTAACAATCCATGGGTAAATATTATTGTAACCATTTAAACCAAACCCTAATAGATTAATATTTAAAACTTTCATTCTAATTCCAATTTATAAAGGAAATTAATTTACCTCTATTTTTTAAATTCATATAAATAATACATTTTATGAATATTTATATATATTTATGTAATGAAATAAACTATTCCATTTACATTTATGGATAATTCTAATCTTAATTTTCTTATTTTATTTTAATTTTACTTTTTTTAATATAAAATGAAATATCTTTTAGAATTTAATTTACTACACTTCATAAATATAAGTTTAGACTGTGACTCACCTTTTAATTTTTTAAAGAAAATTGTTGCCTATAATAAGAATTTTTAATCTTTTTTCATAGGATTTATTTATCAAATTTTCTTACAATATGCACTGATATTTTTACTTTAGTTTATTTTAACATGAATTAAAAAAAATTATGACTTTAGTGTAGGATCTTGAATTACATTTTTTTTTCTCTCTTAACGTTAAAAAAATAAAGGTTGCTACTTTTATATCTTTACTATGAGTAAACTTTATAGAGAATTAAAATTAGTAAGAATTATCCGTACGAAAAAAGTAATGATAATTAGAATATAAAGAGTATATTAATGGAATAGGATAAAATAAATAAATGAGTATATTAATGGAATAGGATAAAATAAATAAATACTAAACAATTAAGGTCATAGGTCACAAATAGGTTACTTATTTTTAAGTCATAAATAGCTTTCTATGTATAAACACATATTAATTAGATTAAATTTTTTTACTAGAATTATTAATATGATTATGACTATCTGATTAAAATCTAATGGTCCAAATTAAATAGCCTAAATTAAAGTAACCATCTATAGAGCAAAAACAAAAATCTTCATTAAAACCTCACTTATATATATATATATCATGAAATGAGAACAGGCAAGTAGCATAAACAAAATATTTAGGGATCAAAAGTGATTTTTATTAGATGAGTGCGGAATCACTCTTTGTTTCATTCTTTGGTGACATTACTTGCCATGTGAACTCTATTATTCTTTGAAATAGTATTGAAGTATAACATATTCTAGTAGAGTCCATGTGTCAATCATTGAGACATAAGAGTAGAAAATAAAATTTGTTTAATAATTACCTTTTTATTATGTTTACAAATATCTAAAGAGTAATTTAGGACAATAGAGTTAAAAATATTCCAAAGTAACTAATTTTCACCATGATTTTGCTTTATAATTATACCAGTTTAATTATTCTTTTTATTATGTTCACACTTTTTTTTTTTTATCATTGGTGATTGTGGCATAGTAGCAAGGATATCCTATTTTTGAGCCTTCACTTATATCCAACCTAGATTCATATTTCAAGATAAGCATTCGTTTTAATCTAGACCCTTGGTTACTAATAGAAATGGTAATTGGGCGGATCGGGGACGGTTTTTCAATTACCATCCTTATCCCCAAAAGTCAATCACAATACCATATATGTCCCATTAACTATTCTTTTGGGTGGGTACGGTGCGGATTATGCTAATACCATATTCTCACCATACTCGCATATTAACGATGCAGTTATTTCCTGCCCCGGTTATTTTCCCTGCTTGATCGATTTTTTCCCTCCCCATTCGGATCGGATAACCATAGATACCCGTAACCGTATGTTATATTGTCATTCCTAGTCGCCAATATGTATCTCCTACATATGTTGGTGGATAGCATGAAGACACCAATATCTATATAACAAATTATAAAAATAATAGTTAATTTCACTAATGTCATTTGAATTATGGTCTTTGTAATTGTTGTAATATTTATTATCATTTATGATTTGACTAACATATCTTTTAAATTAAAAAAATATATATAATGGAATTACCAACGGGCAAAGTGCAACAATAACAACATTTAAGATAATTCACTATCTACCTTAAAAATTTGGGTGCAAGGAGTACAATAATTATAAGTTGGCGGAAGTTATCAGTGAAAATTAACCATTTTTAGAAAATTATTTTTAAATAATAATAATAATAAAGTATTATTGTGTAAAAAAAGAAGAGATAGTATCATTTTTGTATCTTGTATTTTGACATTTTGTTTATTTTATACATTATGTTTTGGTTATTATCAACATTGACTCTTTAATTTTATATCTGTTACAAATTTATACCTTGACATTAATTTAGAGCAGTTAATTTACCAAGATGATTTAATAAACTTATTCTCGGATTATAGTATTTTTAATTTTTTAAAGGTATAACTGCTTTAAATTAGTGTCATAGTATAAATTTTTAACAGATTTCAAATCTAAAGATCAATAAGATATAATTCGAAAAAAAAGTATCAAAATACGGATATAAAAGTGATAATATCCCAATAAAAAAAGGAAAAAAAAAAAAAGAAAAGAAAGAGTGACCACCATATATTACGCACTCAAGCACACGTGACTCTTAACCCATGAGTTGGGGCTCACGAAGCCCCACGTTCGAGGACCTGCAGATCGTCTCAAAAAGGAATCCCTCGTCTTCATCTCACACACCCCAACGAGCATGTCTTCTTTACTTTCTTTCTTTCTTTCTTTCCTTCCATAAGACTGTTTGGCAACACGGTTCTACTTGCCCTCCAAACATCAAATCCATCGCCTACTTACTTTATCTTAGCACTAAATCAGATTATCGGGTTAATGACTTTATTTTTTATTTATTAATTATTAAAGAATTAGCATTAAATGTAATAAACAATTTTCCACCATTTAATTGAATGTGTTAGGCTTGGCTCTTGAGGAGGTGGTGTAGGTTATGTCAATTGTCAAATCAAGTGACACTGAAGTAACCATATGCCATTTTTATACCGTGTTTAATGCAACAACCAAAAAGTAAAATCCTTTATTAAAAGAACAATAAAAAAAATAAAAAGTATGATCGAAGCTAAATTCAACTCTGTGTTGCTTTAATTAGATTAGTCACTAAGTTATTCTTATAATATTATTTTCTTCACAACATCCCTTTATTCTCCTTTTTCTTTTTTTGAGGGGGCTTGGAATCATCCTTTTACTCATTACTTTCACTTGATCATTGCTTTACACAACCTATACCTTTTGATGCAACATCTTTTACTATAGTACACTAACAATGGAGTAGATTTTATATGTTTTGAAAATTCCACGGCTCTTTGCATTACTTATCATTCAAGTTTTTTTTACATACATAATTCACAATTTGTAGACCAGTCGAGTCATAAGTCATCAAAATCTTCCAAAGCCTTAGAAATTAAAATTTTATTACAAGTCAATTTTCAAAATCCTATATTCTTACGTGTTTAATTTTTTGGGAAATGATCAATGCAAACTAGCTTTTTCTTTTTTTGGGCTAAATCAATGAAGCTAGTTAAATTTGGTTGTATTATTTTATATACTCTTTTCAGGTATATATATATATATATATTTTGACACTAACAATTAATATGATGAGAGAAGGTGGGTTCGATCCCCACTCCTCATACTCCTCAAAGAGGAGTTTTTGTACCTTTTTCAGGTATATATATGTGCATGTCCTTTTGCCTCTTACTAGAATAATCAATGAAAACGACATGATGTCTAAGGGTAACAAAAATATAAGCAGATAAAAGCTTCCATTATTGTTATGCTTTTCTTTAGGGTGACAATCACCGATTATTTTTTCCATTCCCAAGTGGAGAGTTCAAAGTTTTCCCTAAAGAAAAAATAAATAAAAAATAAGAAAATAAAAAAAAATAAAAAGGAGGAAGTTCGAGTGAGAATACAACGCAGGCAAAGTAGATTTCCAACTAAGCCTATCTTATTATGGCAGCTTTCTGTCTCCTTGTCGACTAAGTATATATTAGACTCGGGGACATTAAGTAATATATTTTACAACCTAAGGTATCCACATAACTAAAGTATATTGGACAGTTTTTTGGCTTGTGGATAACATTTTTGCTTATAAAAATGGAAACTTAGCCAGATAATATCATTTGCTTGCTGTGTTTGAGATCATAATGCAGAATGATGATAAAGTTGCCCAATGCTACCTAGATCGAAGCCAAATAAAAAGAAAAATAAAGCACATTATAGAATGCACTTTAATTTTGGCTTTTCTACACAAATTTTAGCACTTTACGATAAAGTTGAGGGCTTAATTTAGCTACATATCTACTACTGATATTAACATTCCTACAATTATTTACAACTGCTTAATATCTTTTCGGAACCGAAACAATTTCTTTTCGGCCCCGCAATAATGTACCAAAACCATGTACATACGTACACTATTGTTCCATTATTCCGTAACATAATATTCTGTATTTTGAACTGAATTATGGGAGGATACCGTGAATTTTATAAGGTTGAGTGTTTGGTGGTCACTTGAGATATGATAAGAGATTTGGTCAATTATTGTAGAAAAATGATGTGTTCTACCAAAGATATCGTATGGATATGGAGGGAAATAAAATAATATTACAACTGAAAACAATGAGCACGAGTGTACATTCTTCTTTTATTTTCTCTTAACGTGTGCAGGACTGGGACAACGACCTTGAATATAGTCTCTGTTATTTGTATCCAATGAAAGTCATATATAACGCTTCTGGAAGCAAACACAGTTGTAATTAGGAAAGCATCATATAGGTGTCTCTTTTATCTTATCGTATTTCACATAATTTTTTGGGATTATGGCAAAATGACCGAATTTTTGGTCCATTTTAAATAAATATCCGTTTTTTAAATGATGTAGCAAAATGAATGATATATTAGTAGATATATCAAGTGTAAAATATGATATAGTACATAAATTAAAATTAGTGTAACTATTTATATACTAAGTATAAAAATACATATACTCGGATATTTAGCAATAAAAAAAAAAGGCAATGAAGATTATTTTGTAAACAAATTAAAAATATAAACCTGGTTTCAGAAGATACTTTTTTTGCCAACTCCTCCTTAGCAAAATGTAAGCCTAATTTTCTAGGAATGGTTTCTTTATTCTTTTTATTTTTTCCCCTATAAATAATCAGAATGACTTTAATACATTCAATCAGTAATCATAGTAAATGTCAATTTTATCACTTTATTTTAGTATATATCCGTTTTTTTTTTTTTTTTTTTGCTTTTTATAACTAAATAATCAAATATATAAACTTTATTGACAAGTTTACTTCACCATAATCGTAATCAGAATAAATAATAAAAGAAAAAAATGAGAATAAGATAAATAACAATATCAATTTGTTCACCCATTTGAATGTGTGTATTTAAATAAAAATTGTGAAATAGAATTAGTGAACTAAACATGATGTTATGCTTTTTACTTTAAAAATACACGATAGAATCATATATGTCTTTATAATACCATTCATATATTTACTTATCCTATGAATGCAATCATATATGTCTTTAGGTCATGTTTGTTTCATCTATTCCATTCCATTATATTCAAATGGAAAACCTATTAGAATAGGTGTTTATTTCAATAATTCTAATTTTTCATTCAAATATTCATTTGGAATGAGTATTTGTTTCAGTAATTTAGTTTTTCCAATCAAATAGTCTGTCGGTCATATCAACTATTGGAATGAGTTTTTTGTGTATTGGAATGAGAATGGAGCCTGGAAAATGTTTTTAAATGGTCCATTTTAATGTCTCACATTCTAATTATAACTCATTCTACTTTATTTTGACTTCAAATATATCCTATTCCAATTATAACTCATTCCACAATTTCTTTCTAAATACACTCATTCAAATGGGTAAACCAAA
>JXTC01000040.1:1256623-1324760 GCA_002914845.1 Trema orientale | reverse complement strand
TTCTACTTTATTTTGACTTCAAATATATCCTATTCCAATTATAACTCATTCCACAATTTCTTTCTAAATACACTCATTCAAATGGGTAAACCAAATACGGCAATATATTTATGACTTTGATAATTAAAAAAATGGAATGGAGCATTTATAAGTAATCACATTCTTTACAATATTTGTAGGGGAAGCATTTATATTTTTTTAATCTAAAATTTGTGTAAACCCCATATAGTTTTCTCATTTCCAAATCTTGGTAAACGATTGAATGATAATAATTACCCATATATGATTATTCTCATTCTATTTTAATTAACATATTATGATATTCATTTTACCTATTATAGGTAACTTAGTTTTTCTATACTCAATCAAGTTTTTATATTGAGTAAGTCATACATCAAATCAGCTAATATATTTAGTCATTTAATTGCAAGAACTAAAATAAATGACATCTAAACAAAACCATATCCAAAGCTAAAATTTAAAATTTATAAATTGGCAAAATCGTATGACGAGATTGGTCTTCAAACAAAACCATATCCAAAGCCATCAAAATCAGCCATTTTGCTAAAAGTTATGTGCTCAAAATAATCTATAAGTGTAGTATGGTATAAGGAGTTCCAAGTTTTTAGATCAATGGGAAAGTTGGTAAGGGTGTTATGATAATCTGAAAACTTGAATATCTGTGTTTAGTTGTGCACTGAAATCTTATTTATGATTCTTGGGAATGTTAGATAACTCTGTTTGGTTGCACTAGGAAATGTATTAGTGTTTTTATATTTTGTTATAAATACCTTAAATAATTACGTTTTGGCAATTTTGTACATAAAATAGACATACTATTTTCAAACAATCATAATATTTGATTTTTTTGCAAAAAAAATAGTATAATCTATTTTTTAAAAAGAATAATGTGATACTTATGAAGTTGAATTGTCTACTGAACAATCTGGTTAATCTTTCTAGATAACATTTCTAATATGGGTTTGCATGTCTTATAATAAAGGAAAAATGACATGGGCTATAGATTTTTTTAAAAAAATCCTAATAATATGACCTGACCTAATTTACGTAATTTTGTATGACTTTTTTTACTTTGTATTTGAATCAGCCTTTTCCATCTTCCACACCTTTTTTTCTCATTTTTCTGATTTTTTTTATCTTTCTCTTCTCAGTTTTAATAATCAATTTTGTAGTGAATTAAGGGTTTATGAGTTGGTTTCCAAATTTTTGCTTTCAAACAGTAAAATCATTTAGCCATTTTTAATTTGTTCTCTTTCGTTTAGTCATTTTTAATTTGTTTTCTTCTTCTTCTTTTCTTCCTCTTTTCTTCAGTGACTCTGTCGCCCACTTCTTCTTAGTTTCAGTCAGGGTTGAAACTCAGGCACAATCGGCATCTTTGGTTTCTAATTCATAGGAGATTTCACAATCTGTTGGTGAAAATAGTGAAGTTTCTCAGTCAATTTTGTTATAAACTGTTGAGAAAAGGAAGGAACCTGTCATTACCCAAACCCCGGGCAGTAGCAGAAGGAGAATTTCATAAATAGAAATTTAAAAGTTATTTTTGAAAAATTTATTAAAAAAAATTTTAAAAGTAAAATTCTCACCGTTTTGTGATCACCATTAGACGTAGATTGTTAATGAAATTTATTATTAAAATAAACCAAGTATCATCATCAGCAGTCTCATAATCCAACACAATAATTATACAGACTAAGTCTGTGAAATGGGCCCTTAAATATTTAATATAAGCCAAGACAAATAATAGAGTTATTTTATATAGTTACCAATTCCCAATAAGGTAACTAGCTCCTCACTAATCTGCTCCTAAGTCTCCAAAATCACACCGAGCACTACCTGAGAGGAGAAAAGTAATAGGGTGAGCATTCACATGCTCAGTAGGAATTCAATAACTTTTTGGATGGATGCAATTTCTCAAAACTGCGTGGTTAGTACCTTTAAATCCATTTATAAATCAAATTTATAAATCATTGGTATCTAGAATAATCACATATTTAAAACCAAAATCAAATCTACATCATTGTACATATCATATATTAATAAGTAAATAAGTGAGCTCTCATCCTCTTCATCACGGCATTGTAATACCTTTGTAGCAGAAGTACCCAATATCCTGAACATATCGGCTAAAATCTGCGCATGGGCCTAGGTCTCTCATCTAGCACTGCGGCAACTCGCCAGTGATCTAAAATACCACGATGCTATAATAAAACTCAAGTGTGTGATCCTATGGTATGTACAACATGTAACAGTTCACAACAACCATGCATCCATTGATCAATTCATGCTTTAAAAGTCCAGCTTGGCATTATTCTGGGATTTACTATAACATGGGCAGCACATTGCTGTTTTATCCCATAATTACAATATAAAAATATGTATAACAATCTACATAGTTTACAACATATAACAATCATATGGTATATACAACATGTAATAGTTCACAACAACCATGCATCCATTGATCAATTCATACTTTAAAAGTCCAACTTGGCATTATTCTAGGATTTACTATAACATGGGTAACATGGGCAGCACACTGCTGTTTTATCCCATAATCACAATATAAAAATATGTATAACAATCCATACAGTCCAATCCCAGTATAATCTAACAATTTTTAATAATTAATTAAACTATCGTAAAATCACGATTTTTCATAAATAAATTTTAATGCAATTAAAATTCAAAATAGATATAAAATCAGGTAATCGAACCCTTACTTCGATATGGTAGTAATACCAGGCTAATGACGCTCGTAGAATCCCCCATTAGTCACTCGTGTATTCGAATAGTAGTTTTCGGATCCCAGTAAGTCCACTTGGAAAAGTGACTTTTCTACTGGAACCTCAAATGGAGAAACGAAGATCATCACTAAATTCAGAGTACTCAGAATTGCTAGATTAGATATATATACCTTGTCGAAAGTGGGTCTCGGTGCGGGACCGGCCCGTGGCACGCAAAATGGTATAATTTACGAGCCACGGAATTCTAATTTTTGTTCTACTTCGAAACATAGTGGTATTTTATATTAAAATTCATCTCTCGACCTCACTGAGTTCAAATTTGAGGTCAGAATTCAGTTTTGAGATCTCGAGCATTAATTAAGCTAAAAAATCCAAAAGTTACAATAATACCACTTTTCGTAAATATTTAGAAAAATATCCTCTTTTCCTAATTAAAATGTACCGCATTTCTGGATACCATTTTTACTTATATTAACTGTAATTATTCATGGTTTTTAACCCTCTTTCATCTCATAAATTTACCTCGAGTAAAATAATTACCTAACTAAATAATTACGAAAATATCACTTTTTATAAACTTGGTAAAAACAGTAAAAATGGTAAAAATCTTACCGAGACGAGTTAAGCCGGGCAACCACTTGGAGGAGATCAGGAGAGCGAGAGGAAGCTGCACATCCTAGCAGTGAGACCAGACGGCGTTGGATGGCGCTCCAGTGGCCAGAAAACATTGTCGATGGCGTGATTTTTGGCGGGTTCCCACGGCGGCGTCCAGGGGCAAAACGTGATGGAACCAGTGACCGATGCTTTGTGGCCGACCGATCTTCATGTGGGCCGATGCGTGGGTCCGGTGGCAGCGGTGGAGCTCGACAGAAATTGGGCGTTTTCTCCTTCTCTTAAGCCCTCTCTTGTGAGAAGATGGAATTTTAAAGCCCATTTTATGCAATTTTCTGACACTGTAGCACCTGAATATTAAATTCCAGATATTTTCAATATTTTAATCCGAAAATACTTATTTACAACAATATTATTGCTCAATAAATTACCTATTTGCCCTTTAAAACTCTCAAATTTTACAGAACTCCCTTTGGATGATCTTGTTTCTGAATCGAATTTGCCTCAAATTGGAAGCAAGAGGAAGAAAATGTTTTCGGTCGATGCTGGACCTTTTCATAAGAATTGTTGAATTTAGTTATATTTAGGAGTTATTTATTTATTTATATTGCTATGGTTTTTCTTATAAATCTTATAATAAATCTGATGTTAATTTTAGTCTAATAGAATTAGCGGTGTTGCCTGTTGTTAGTATTTTCATGATAGTTTTGAACTTTTGATAACAAGGTAATGGAATTATAATGCAATGGTTTCCAAGAAGCCTTCTTGATTTCCTATAATTTACTTAATTACAGAGAAAGGAAACTATAATAATTTACAGGAAATCTTCGTGGTTCCCTATGATTTACTTGGCTACACGGCATTGTGCAAAAAAGAAACTACAATGATTTCCAGGAAATATTCGTAGTTTCCTGCACTTTACTCACGTACATGATATTTCACTAGAGGAAACCAAACTAATTTCTAAGAAACCTTTGTAGTTTCCTATGATTTACTTACGTACAAGACATTCCACTAATAGGAAACTAAATTAGTTTTCAGGAAACTTTTGTGGTTAGGTTTCCTGCGGAAAAAAAAAAAAAAAGATGTCTTATTTATTAAAATGCCACCATGTTTTCTAGCTCCTAAAGTATTTAGAAAAATGCCATAAAAAGGGCGTACGAAATTTTTATTATTTTTGAAAGATCATAAATTTGGTAATATTTTTTAAAAAATAGGTATAAGTGTTCAAAACCCTATAATAAATCAATTTGGATCCATTCATACATAAACACCCATTTTCTTAATTATATTTTTATAAATACTAATTTTTATTTTTATTTCACCAGCATATAGTTTCATACAATTTTTTTTTTAGAAATGTACATTGTAAGTATTTAACATATAAAAATGTATACCACAAAAATTATACCTAAAAATCGGTGTATATTTCAAACCTTATAATATAGCTATAGATTTACACTGTAAGTTTAAACTAGTGATGCATGAATACTACACATATTTGAGAAAAATCCTGAATTTTAATTAGAAAAATATCACTTTTAAAAGTATTTAGAAAAATACAATTTTTAATAATTGATAAGATACTTGAAGCAACCAATCAAGTTACTTGACCGGCTAACTCAACTAACTAGATTGGTTATCTTAACTAACCTAACTGGTTACCTCACGTACCATTCAAAAATACCAATTTGAAGAAAATAGTATTGTTCTAAATATTTATTAAAAGCGTTATTTTTGTAAATTTTTTTTAAAAGTGATATTTTTCTAAATTATTCCATGATTTTTCAAAAAATTTGGCTCATCTAGGATTTTCAATTTTTGGTACTCTGGGCCTGAAATTTTGAAAGAAGCCTCACATATTTTATACATGAAACATGTACTTAAAAAAATCAGTATTATCAGTATTTTTGAAATAATATAGAAAATATGTATTTCTAAAATATAAGGCACAAAAAAGGTAATGGGTTTAAATTTCTCCCAATGTTGGAGCTCATATTTCCCTACCATTTGGACTGGACTGGGCCACGCTAGGCTGACAACTTAATTAGGGTGGATTACTTAAGAGTATTTATAAGAAATGTCCTTTGTTTTCTAGATCAGTTTAACAAATGATGGTTTTTTACATCTATTTAATAATGGCCATTTCATAATTCTATTGTGATAAATGGCCGTTTTGTAGTTGATTTATGTTTTAAAAGATAAATCAATTTTTTAAAAATAAATCAATTTTACACAAAATGATTTTGATCTATTAAATATGAAAACACGGCTATTTTCTAAATAAATTTCAAAATTCAGTCATTGTTTACAATGTTTGAAAATTCAAACAGGCTTAAAAGCCCATTACTTAATAACCCAAAAGAGGGATTAGTCTACAAAATTACTACCAAAATGATAGCTGCAGAAGCTCAAATGTATATATTTTTGAATCACAAATATATACAATTCCACATTGTAGTATGGTACTTACAAGCTTTCTCTCCTAAAACTTTCTTCCTTTTAACTTTAGCTTTTCTTAAAGCAAAGGAAGGAAGTAATTCCAAACACACACAAATTTGTTAACGGAAAAAAAAAAAAAAAAAGGAAAAGAAAGAAACTCTTTACAAACGAACATAAAAGAAAAAAAAAATTGCTATATCGAATGAAATGACCAATAATGGTTCCGCAAACATGAAAGAAAATAAAACCAAAAAGAAAATTATAAGATAAAATGATGAAGAAAAAAAGAAAAAGAAAAAGAAAACAGTAACATCATAAATGCCGAGAGCATGGCATCGATCGTACACATCAATTCATTCTTATCTACCACGTAAGAGCCAATGGAGTCCTGCCACGTAGGCACCAATAATTGATTATCAACGGTTGGATCCACCGTCCAGTATGAACCAGCCACCTCAGTATGTGAGATTTCGCAGACCATTCAACTCCCCTCCCCTTGTCATCCTCCTCTCCCATCCGCTACATTCAACTTTTGATAACCCTCTCTTCAGACTGGTTGTTTGCCAAGAAAATAAATAACAATAAAAATAATAATTAAAAACGATATTTCCATCTTATAATTATTATTATTAATTAGTAACAATCATTAATAATAGCGTATACGGCATAATAATAAGAATAATAATAATAATTACCAAAAAAACTTATATATTTTTCGTTATCATAAAGCGAAAGTTGGTCCAGACTTTTCCTTTTTCTCACTCGGAAAGATTTTGAACTTGGCGAGAAAATGATAGCTGAAACACTTTCCTGAGAGCCAAACAGAGCTGTAGAGAAGTAAAGTAATCAGCTGAAGCTCTTTCTCGGGCTGGAAAATGGCTCTGATTCGGAGAAGAAAAGGTGCTGAGAGTCAGAGCAGCGAGAGTAAGGCTTCCGATTCGGAAAATCGAAACGAAGAAGAAGAAGAAGAAGATAAGGGGAAGAAGAAGAAGCAGCAAGCGGAGAAGGGTAAAAAGGGAAAGAAGAAGAGTGAGAGTGAGGGTAAGAGCAAGAGCAAGTGGTCCTGTGTGGACAGCTGCTGTTGGCTCATTGGCTGCATTTGCACAATCTGGTGGCTTCTGCTGTTCCTGTACAATGCCATGCCGGCGTCGTTTCCGCAACTCGTCACGGAGGCGATAACCGGGCCGTTGCCGGACCCGCCGGGCCTAAAATTGAGGAAGGAAGGGGTGAGGGCGAAGCACCCGGTGGTGTTTGTGCCCGGGATTGTGACCGGCGGGCTCGAATTGTGGGAGGGTCACCAGTGTGCGGATGGCCTTTTTAGGAAGCGCCTCTGGGGTGGCACGTTTGGAGAAGTGTACAAGAGGTAAATTGAGTTAATGAGCAATTCTCTGATCAATTTTTTATTTTTATTTTTTTTTTATTTTTTTGGGTCTTAAAATGGCAATTTCTTATCTGGGGTTTTATGTTGTAGTGTAGTGGTTAGTATATAATTGGTTGGTTATTAGTTGTTTGGTGGGAGTAATATATGGTATTGCTTTATAAAGTAATCTCACTTCCTTTTGTATTAAAATGCTTGTTTACTATGAGACTTTGGTTTGTTTGAGATTACTAGCTTCACAACATCACTTCCATTTGACTTTTAATGCGAAAAAGAGTAAGAATTTATGAGTTATCTTGGTACATAACTTCAAGACCATGAGTTCAAATTGTGCAAGGAAGTAATAGTTTTTACCACTTATGCTTGTATGGAAGAAGTTTAGTCGAAAAGTGAGTATCGCCGCGTTGTTTGGAGCTAACGCAATTCATTCTACAGTCACTTAAAGTGCACTAAGGATTGGTTAGGACGATATAAACGAATATATTTGGACAACAATTGACAATATTCTGTTTTCCAAGAAGATTAAACCATAAGTACCTTCATAACTATGCCCCGTCACTGTACTTGTATATTGACTTAGAACTCAGCAAGTGCTGTTGATACTTGGGCAAGCTGATTGGTTGGATCTTTCACAGACCTTTATGCTGGGTGGAGCATATGTCATTGGACAATGAAACCGGATTAGATCCTCCTGGTATAAGGGTCAGGCCTGTCACTGGACTTGTGGCTGCAGATTACTTTGCTCCAGGGTATTTTGTGTGGGCAGTTCTGATTGCTAACTTGGCTCGTGTTGGTTATGAGGAGAAAAACATGTATATGGCTGCGTATGATTGGAGAATCTCATTTCAGAATACTGAGGTACTCTTTCTTGAATTTCATACTTGTATAATACCATTTGTCGTATTTCTATTTTTTTCTTCACGTGTTCCATTCAATTCAGTATATTATGAAATGTTGCACTGGTGATGATATGCTGGTTAAACTCATCTAATTAGGTAAGAGACCAGACACTCAGCCGTATAAAGAGTAACATAGAATTGATGGTGGCTACTAATGGCTGGAAAAAGGCAGTTATAATACCGCATTCAATGGGTGTCTTATACTTCCTGCACTTTATGAAGTGGGTTGAGGCACCAGCTCCAATGGGTGGTGGGGGAGGACCGGACTGGTGTTCAAAACATATAAAGGCAGTGATAAACATTGGTGGACCATTTTTGGGTGTTCCAAAGGCTGTTGCTGGTCTTTTCTCTGCTGAAGCCAAGGACGTTGCAGTTGCCAGGTTTGGTCCCTGTTTCCCTTCATGTACCGAGTACTCATGAAGTAGCGTTTTTTCAAAAGCTTGTTGAGATGCTTTCCATCTGTATATGATTTAATTTCTTCATAGCGTATAGATTACATGTAAGTTAGTGTGTGTGGATATCTATGCTAACACCAACTCTGTATCCTGGAAGTTGCACATGCTAACTATCCAGGTTAGCCTCATTTATTTCAGCCAATATTTTGACACCCCTTTGGTCGCTTGTGAAAAAGCAAAGACATTCAATATGTTTCAGTTTCTGCTTTTACACTGACTTCTAGATATTACTTTCCACATTAGGTGTCTAGCCATTTTCCAATATGCATTTTTGATGGTTTTCTTTGTTTTCTTGTAACTGCTAACTACATCCTAAGTTTCATGACTAAAAGTTGATATGCTAGTGCTAGTGTAAACTGAGATGCCAATAACATTAGTTGGAAACTTGGCATACTGATTTCTTCTCTGGCTATTGAGTAAGCATGGCTGCATGAATGGTATTCAACAGAGAAACTTCCTTAGTTTCCTGGTTGTAATTACAGCTACATGTTTCATTTATTCTGTGACATGGAAATTCCTACCATATATATCACCGGCTTTCCTGAAATTTTAAATGAAGAAATATATGGTTTTTCATGGTTCTAATGCAGGGCTATTGCACCTGGTTTTTTGGACAACGATCTATTTCGCCTTCAAACTTTGCAACATGTAATGAAGATGACTCGCACCTGGGATTCAACAATGTCAATGATACCAAAAGGTGGGGACACTATTTGGGGTGGTCTTGATTGGTCCCCCGAGGAAGGCTGTAATCCCAAGGAAAAGCAAAGAAACAATGACACCCAGTTTTCAAGTGAAGAGGGGTCTGGAAAATTATTTTCTCAATCAAAAACTGTTAATTATGGGAGAATGATATCATTTGGAAAAGATGTAGCAAAGGCACCTTCATCTGAGATTGAGAGGATTGACTTTCGGGTAAGACATGTGTTTGATTAGAACTCTATCATTTTGGCAGAATATTGGATGTTCATGTCCAGAAATCGGCTAAGTCACTTCTGTCATGCTCTTTATGTGCACAACTGTTTCTATGTATTGCATAGGAAGTATGGGGCTGACTTACGTACACTTCTTGACAGCTCTCTCATGATACTACCAAGTCTTTTATGGGTCTTAAGTCAACAATTTCCTTGAAAGCCATTTTATTCTAGTATTTACTTTGACTTGGCTATTGATTATTTAGGATGCAATCAAGGGGCTTAATATTGCAAATAATACCTGTCGTGATGTATGGACTGAATATCACGATATGGGGATTGAGGGTATCAGAGCTGTTGCAGAACATAAAGTGTACACTGCTAGAGAAGTTTTGGACCTGCTTCATTTTGTTGCCCCAAAAATGATGGCACGCGGTAGTGCTCACTTCTCTTATGGAATTGCTGACAATTTGGATGATCCAAAATACGGTCATTACAAATATTGGTCGAACCCACTGGAGACTAAGTAAGAATCCTTGTATTATCTGTCTCTCTATCTTTTTTTTTCTTCTACCCTTTTTCAATTTTAGAATATACTTCTTGTATGTAACAATCTCGATCATTTGACTCATGGATCTCACTTTATGTGGCAGTCTAAACTGGAAAGTATGAATGATGAGCCATGAGCCATCTAGAACAAGGGTTTGCAAAGTTATAGATGGTTCTCACATTTTAGGAGTAGTTCCCTTCCTCGTCAGATTCTTGTTTAGTTTAGGCAAACTGGAGGCAGGAGAATAATATATTAGAAATGGACTAGATGGGATTTTCTGTTTTGGTTGTTGCAACATGAAGGGACTAAATTCTCGAGGAAACTTTTGTTTGAAAGTCTGGATGTACAAGTTGTCTATCTCTGGATACTTGAACAGTTGGGAATACCAGCACTGCTGACATGCCTCATAATTTTTAGCACTTTACCACACTCGACTTTTCTTGTTTTATACACTCTCTGTTTGCATCTTTTGTTGGACATAAAATGCGCATTTCCGCTGTAGTTTGAGCTCATTGACTAGTTCTTTTTTTTTGGTTTTTCTTATGTAATTTTGTTAACAACTCTTCATCTCACTTGCTTTTTACAGATTACCGAATGCTCCTGATATGGAAATTTTCTCTCTTTATGGAGTTGGAATACCAACTGAAAGAGCCTATGTTTATAAGTTATCTCCTTCTGCTGAGTGCTACATTCCGTTTCAAATTGACACTTCGGCTAATGGTGAAGATGAAGAGAGCTGTTTGAAAGACGGGGTCTATTCTGTCGATGGTGATGAGACCGTGCCTGTTTTAAGTGCAGGCTTCATGTGTGCCAAAGGTTGGCGAGGAAAGACCAGATTCAACCCTTCTGGAATCAGAACATACGTAAGGGAGTATGATCATTCACCTCCATCTAATCTGCTTGAGGGCAGGGGTACTCAAAGTGGTGCTCATGTTGACATAATGGGAAATTTTGCTCTGATTGAGGATGTCATAAAAGTGGCAACTGGTGCTACAGGAGAGGATTTGGGAGGTGATCAAGTCCACTCGGGCATTTTTAAATGGTCTGAGAAGATCAACTTACGTCTATAATCCAAGTGGTATGTGTTCTTCTCATAGTCTTACAGTTTAAAACTTCTTCATTCTCACCTCTTTTTAACCACATAAATTTGATAATAACGTTGACATACGGTGATTATCTTATGTGACACTGTTTTTGCAGTTTATATAATGATATTGATAAATATGGATGTTTTGCCAAATTCATTAGCTCTACCAATTTATGTGACGATACCAGACTCAAAATTATCTGTAGCTCTTATGTCACAAAACTTAAGGCATTATGTTCCTCCTTTTTCATAGTTATGTAAAGAAAATTTTCTCTGTTCTATTTTCGCAGAAGATTGCCCAGTCCTATCTAGTTCAGTGGGAGGCTTTGGAAGGCAGAGGCAGGCTCTTGACGTTATTCTATTGGTTATTCTTTAGCTTCTTTAATTGTCGAGAAGTTTACTATAAGCGTTTTCCGTTTAGGCAAAAAAAAGTAAAAAATGTATTAATAATACAAAAGTATCATATCTTGTGTATATGTACACTTAAAATTTGTGGGCAACGTGCATTAATATATTTGTGAGCAGCATCCCAGTTCTGGAAAGCTCTGTCGGGGTCCAGTATAGTATTCTCTATTAGTTCATAAGTCACAACTCCCAAATTTGTAGTAGTTGATTATTAGATCACTCCCCTTATCTTGGTTCTGAATTATTTTTATTTTATTTTCCTTCCTTATTTATGTTTTGATTTTTTTTTTTGATGAAATTATTTATGTTTTGATTGAATATACATTTGAGTGGACATTTTTCTTCTTGTGTTGGAAATTTCGCATTATGGACAGGTTGCACCCGGAAGCCGAATGTTACCGGAGGAGTTTTTTTTTTTTTTTTTTGAGACGACACGTAATTTCTGGAGGAGGACGACAGCAGGATTCTGAAACTACAAACTACTCGTCGTTTTTGTAACAACTACATATTCAAAGTTTGAGAAGATTAATGAGACATTCCGGGTCAGGCCTTGAACGACACCAAAATTTAAAATGCAAAACGGCAGCATGTTCCCGTAACTTAATGATGTTAAACAAACAACGTGTCATTTTTCATAAACGACGTAAGAGTTTGAACAACAGAAAAATGCTAGTTGTTTACTCAGAGTTTTAAACGACGGCAAATGTTGGACGACAAATGACATGTCTTTTCAGAAGTAAACGACAGTTGACTTCATAAATTAGAAATACATGTCGTTTACCGTATAAAACACAACAATTCCATATTAAAGCGGCTGACCCTAGAATCTTTTCTTTGGAATTTTTTTTGGGCCCCTAGAAATCGTTTGTTTGCAATTTGGAAACACTGATTCATGATGATAGAGGAAGGAAACGTGGTTAACTACAAACGACAGCGAACTTTTGCCAGATGGACGGCTTGTCGTTTAAAGTACTAAAAAAGAAGAACATGTGTCCCTGAATACATACATATAAATAAGACCGTGTCTTGTATATTTTTGTGTTTTAGTCTTTTTTAAACAAAGAGTAAAACAAGTGGTAGATATCTAATCTATTCAAATTTCAACATATTACTTTAGAAGTCCTAACAACGTTCGTTTAAATAAAAACAATAACAATTTCTTATCTCTTGAAAACTATAATTTATTCCCAAGAATAAAAATTTATATTTTTCATTAGATATGAACAAATATTACAGCTTACCTAAAGTCTAAACTCATCCTTGGGTTGTTTGTGTTAAGGTCTATTAAGGCAATGTTTACCAAATTGTAATCAAATGAATAGTAAATGAATAAGTGGAAATAGAATGGAAAGTCTTGGCCCCGTTTGTTTCGCCTATTTGAATGTGTGTATTTGAATGGAAATTGTGGAATGGATTATAATTGGAATGTAAGACATTTGAATGGAAAAAATAGTAGAATGGGTTATAATTAGAATGTGAGTATTGGAATGGACCATTCAAAAATACCTATTCCCCTCCATTCTCATCCAAGACATAAAAATCCATTCAAATAGTTGATGTGACTGATGAACCATTTGAATGAAAAAACTAAATTGTTAAAACAAACACTCATTCTAAAAGACCATTTGAATGGATAATTTAGAGTTGTTGAAACAAACACCCATTCAAATGGATTTTCCATTCCAATGGAATGGAATGGGCGAACCAAACGGCCCCAGTTTTTGCAAATGAAAGTCTTCTCCATCCTGATTTGATTGAGTCAGACTCTTTGAATGCAGTCTTGGTTCCTGATCGTTGTAATAATTTGGCAAAAAGGGGTCTCATTTTAGACGATGTTAGACGTCTCGTGCCTGAAGCTGGTAATGTTTCTTGTGATTTTATTTAGAGGAAATGAAATAATGCTGCTTACATGCCAGCTAAATTGGCTTTATTTTTATCTTTACTTTTGTATTGGTTGGAAGAGAGTTCTGAATGTATCTCTCACATTGTAGCTATTGATATGCTAGCTACTATTTAAATAAAATACCAGTCTTTTATTTTAAAAAAAAAAGAAATAGAATAGAATGGAATAAGAAACAATAATTAGGAAATGATTAGGATTTATTTTTATATGTTTCTAATTGGTACGTAAACACATAAATGGAAAATTTTTCGTTCCCTTTGCTCTTTATTACGAATTAGTAATCACAGTTCTAGAGTAAATGACGGTTATTTGCCTGAAAAGTTGTTCATTTTTCATTTCTTTTAGACTCCGTTTGGAACTTAGATTTTTGTAGGGAAAGAAAAAAAATTCCAAAAAATTTTATTTTCTTTTATTTGGATTGAAACAAAAGATAATAAATTTTTTTTTTCAATAAAAGCAAAAATTTGGTTTGATGTTATTTTTTAGTATATAGAATATTGACATATAAATTAATAAAAGCAAAAGCATGAAAGTAAAGTTCTATAAATTTTTAGGAACATTTTCCTCTTTCCTTTTTCATGATTTTTTCCTTATAATTTTTTTTTTCTCTTCAAAATCCAGATTCCAAACGGAGCCTTAGGGATTTTTTTTTTCTTTCACATTTCTGTCAAATTTGTTGTTTTGCCATAATAAACTTTGAAATTTCTTTCCATATTACTTGAAAGTAGAGGTGTCAAAATGGGCGGACCGGGCGAGTTTGGAGGAAGAATGGGCTGAGCCGGATTTTTAAAATGTAGTCCAACCCGTCCCGTAGACTCGCTGGGCTCCTAGACGGGTCGGGCCAGGCCAGGCCAAAATGGGCCGGCCTGTTATTGGCCCAATTTTTTAAAAAAATTAAAAAATCCAAAAAAATTAGATTATTATTTGTATAATTAATTTAAAATATTAAAATAAAATTTAAGAAAAAATAAATAATATGTTATATTTTTTTCATATTGATAAAAAATTAAAAATAATTAAATAAGCTAAAAATATATAAGTAGAATAGTTGATAAAAAAAAGTTTAAGTATTAGAAAATTATTTAGAATTAGATTGAAATTTGAAAGTGTGAAAAAAAGAGTGAGAAAATGTATATTTCTAAATATTGGAAAAATTTTGTATTTAAATTTATTTAAACCAGACGGACTAGATTAGCAGGCCTAATCATATAGCCCAGTCCGATCCTAACATAGGGTGAGGCCAAACTCGGACCCGTTATAATGCCGGTCGGGCCGAGCCAACCCGCAAGCCACAATGACGAGCCGTGGGCCGGGCAAAAACCTATTTTGACACCTTTACTCGAAAGAAAAATCGTAATATATAAAATGAAAAAAATAATAATTGGAAAATAGACAGAGATGCGAAGTAGATGGTAAATGGTATACTACTGTAGACCATATCACAGGTTAACAACAACAATAGAAGTTCTTCCAATTTGGCATATTTACAAATACAAAGTTTTTACAGCCTTCAAAGGAGTCTCGCTGTCTCTCTCTCTCTCTCTCTCTCTCTTACGGCCCTCTTCCTCTTCAAACCATCTCATTCTCTCTCGCTCTTCGATCACACCCACATCTCTCTCTCTCTTCCTCCATATTCCTCCATCTCCACTCGCCTCGTGATTTGTGCTTTGATTCTTTAGCTTCCTTCTCTTCATTCTAATCTTCAAGCCCTAACCAAACCCTAACTCACTGAGTTTGCCCCCTCCAACTCGGAAGCTGCTTCAGAGTTATCTAATCACAGATTTTATTGGCTTTATTGAGGTAAGGATCGTTTCTTTAGTTCTCTGATCCGAAGGTATAAATTTCACGATTCAACACATTTACGTTGCAATTAAGCTGGTTTTGGTTTTGCTTGACCTGTTGTTCTCTGCTTTGGGGCCTTCTCTTTTTGGTTTTTGGGGATAATAGAAGTATTGGAATAACGAAGCTCTGCCCTTTTTTTTTTTTTTTTTCCGGTTAATGGCGTCGTTCGTTTGGAAAATAGTATTGGGTATTAAGCGAATTGCGAGGGTGGGGTGGTTTTAGTTTAGGCCAATTGTGGTGTTAACCGATGTAAAATCAAAGATTTGATATTTACGTAGTCTTGAAATTTAAGCTTCCTTGAACTTATTTAACACGATCCCTTTTGGCAAACCTCTATTTAGCGTTCCGGGCTGATCTTTGGTTTTGCTTGTTCAATTATTCTTAGACCCTTGGTGATAATGCCAATGCCGAAACTTCAGTTGAGTTAAAATCTCTTTCTTTTTGAGTAGGGGTGCACTGGGACTTCAGAGGAGCTTTGGTGGGTAGCTTCTGCAGAATAAAGGTGAGAGTTTGTTCAACACTACTTATTAAATATAGTTTACAGGACATCTTTTGTGATATGATATCGTTGGGCATTTGACATGTATTTTCTGGAATTTTTTATTTCAACCTTGGTGAAATTGCACCTGTGTTCTTCCTCCCATCATTTATTTTATTCAATTACTGGCTCAGAAATATGGAGTACTTTCATCCAATTTAATTGACAAGTTGTGGTAAACTGAAATTAAACGGAAAGATTTGCAAAAAAAGTCAAGTTAAATGAGTTTCCTGAGTTTAAATTGAGTGATATCTGGTAGTTTTCTAAAGTGACCGATAGTGTGCTTCCCCACCTTGTTCTGACTGTTGCCTAGTATCAAAGTTTTTGAACCATAAGATGTGTGTACTTTGTTAATGATGACCAGTGTCGCGTACCTATAGGTGTAGCATTGTCTTTTGACACTTTAAAGGCCTTTGTATCACATACAAAGTTATAATGTTTGAACTTGTATCACATACAAAGTTATAATGTTTGAACTTCAAGAATGATGATCATTCATAGTCACTTCAAGAATGATGATCATTCATAGTCACATACCTGTAGTTGCAGCACTGTCTTTTGAAACTTTAAGGAGGTTTGTCTCACATATGAAGTAATAATGTTTGAGCATCTCTATTGATGATCATTGTTACATACCTATAGGTGTAGCACTATCTTTTGACACTATAAAGACCTTGTGGCACATACAAAGTTAGAGCAACTCTAATGCAATGTTAAATCATTATGATGATAATATTATAATTGAGCATATAGCACAAAATCCCTCCTTCAATACAATGCTATTTCTTGTGCCAAATTTGGCACATGCTATACTGGTTGTCAAATCTAGCACTAAGTATAGTGCCAAATTTGGCATTCACCTTTATTGTCTTAATATCTATAATTTTAAAGCAATAAAATCCACATTTTCGAATGCTCAATCAATGAATTATACTCTTTTTAATGCTCAATCAATGAATTATACTCTTTTCAATGCTCAGTCAGTACACTTTTCAATGCTCAACTGATCACAACATTACTTATGAATGGTCAAATAATAAAAAAGTCAGCATTTTAAATAGCATTGTGCATTGGAGTAAAATTTATAGTTGCACTATGCTTTTGTTTTCTTTGGCCCTATATAGCTTTGGCAATAGCATTTGCATTGGAGATGGTCTAATAATTTTTGAATTTCTCTAATGATGATTTTGTCACGTACCTATGTGTAACACTGTCATTTGACACTTCAAATACCTTTTTTTTCACATGCAAAGTTATGTATACATATATATACACAAATATGTATCTGCTGATGTTCCTGCATGCAATCTACGTGTGAACTTCCTTTTTACTGTTCTCCACGATACTTTTATTTGTTGTCCTTTGATGTATTATTTAATTTCAGATTTTAGTCTATTACAGCTTCGTTTACTAGCACCTTCTTCACATGATTTTAAAGAGATTTACCATTCAGCAGATGTATGTTTATTGTAATAGAGTGGCTTAAACAGATGTCAAGCTCTTTGTAATAGGTTAGAGTCTTCTGTGGAGGATGAGTATGCAACAGGCTGTGCATTCTAGATCGTCTGCCAATGGATTTGGCCGTCGAAGAGGCGAAAGAGAAGGGGGGACCAGGGTGGAGAACAGGTCACAGACTGGGAAAGCTAATTCCAGTAGCAAAATAACAACTACTGGTGAAATTCTCTTACAGTTTTTGTTGCTGCTGTTAGGATTTTTTCCCCCTCACTAATGTTATAGATCCTATGACAGGAAGCAAAACTGGTGGCCATGGGAGTCCTTCGCGCGATCGATTAGTATATTTAACTACGTGTCTTATTGGCCATCACGTGGATGTCCATGTGAAAAATGGATCCATATATTCTGGAATATTTCATGCAACAAATGCTGAAAAAGATTTTGGTAGATTTCACTTGTTTCTGTTTTCTTAAAGATTTTATGTTTCTTTCTGTAGTTTCTACTTTTATCTTTTCCTGTTAAAAATATACGCTTTCTTCACTAGTGTTTACTTTGGTCTTTGTCAAATTTTATGCATGTTTACTGGTATAAAGTTGAATTAGTCAGCTGAAATCTTCTATGTTGTATTTTAAATGAGCTTTATGACATTCATCTGTTTGTCACTTTTAGGAATTATATTGAAAATGGCTCGCGTGACAAAAGATGGTAGCTCTCGAGGGCAAAAGTCTACTGCAGAATCAGTTAGCAAGGCTCCTTCAAAGACATTGATCATACCTGCTAAAGAACTTGTGCAAGTTATAGCAAAGGTTTTTTTTTTTTAATCTATTTATTTATTTATTTTTATTTTTTAATTTAAATTTTAAAAAATATATTCTGCTGTCTGAAGTTATGTATATTTTTAAACGGTTCTGTTTGAGTTGTCGGTGAGGTGTTGGTTGTTTTCTTGTTGTTTTCTTTGCATTTAATGATTAGCTACATTATACTTTACAGCAAGTGGATAGAGTAGAATATGACTGATAATAATAACTCGACTATGTCAGGATGTGTCTGTTACAAGGGATGCCTTTTCAGACGAGGTTCAGTGTGAAAAACAGCAAGAACTTATGATAGATTCTTTCATATCGCAATCTCGCCATGTTGAGGTGGAGAGAGAACTTGAACCCTGGGTCCCTGATGAAGATGATCCACAATGTCCTGAATTGGAGAATATTTTTGATGGCCATTGGAATAGGTTTGTTGTAATTGCAGTTTCTTCCTCAAATCTATTGGTGATTTTTCTGTTTTGCAATATATTTTTGGTTTTGATTGGCAGCCTTCATTTTCTTTTAAATCTAAAGGTTTTGTCTGATTTAGAGCACTGTTGCCTCTCTGTGAATCCGTTTTTTTTTTGGGGGGGTTTATTTTCCTTAGCAGTTTCCTTGTGTTGTTTTCCTGTTAGGGGATGGGACCAGTTTACAGCAAATGAAGCATTGTTTGGAGTAAAAAGCACGTTTGATGAGGAACTTTACACCACAAAACTTGAGAGAGGTCCTAAGACGCGTGAGTTGGAAAAGGAAGCTCAAAGAATAGCAAGGGAAATTGAGGGTGAGGAGACCCATGATCTTCATTTAGCGGAGGTGAGGCTTCGTTTATGTTATTTAAAAACTTCGTTCATTTTTCTTTCCCCTCTCCAAATTATTCTAAGTTTTGGATGTTGATTGTCTTAAAAACAATACAGGAAAGAGGCCTTCAGCTTAGTAGCAATTTTGATATTGATGAGGAGACGAGATTCTCTTCTGTTTTTCGGGGTAAGATAGTTGATGACAGCAGTAATGAAGAGAATGAGGACATATTGGTGGATTCACATAATGATGAGACCTTTGGAGATTCCTCTACTTCTGCAATTAATAGTTCAGCTGAGTGGAACAAAGGGAAAAGTGATGATGTGTCTCGAGTATCCTCAAGCTCATGTGCTGTGGTAGTCTCTTCATTACAAATCTCAATTTTATGTACACAATATTAGCTGTTGAAGTGTTTTATTTCTGAGTAATTTGGACTATCAAAACAATACTTGTTGAGCTTGGGATTATCTTCTAAGAGATAGGTAATGCTGTATGTGTGTTGTGGAATTGTTTGTTGTTAAGAAGTTGTTCCTCATGGATGATAAGATTTTGCCTGTGCTGGGTATGAATTTGCGATATTTTTTTTTTAATTGTTGGTGCAGGTATCTTTTAGCTTTGGATAGAATTTGTAAATATGGAATGAGATGAATGTTTAAAGCTAAATGACCTGCAAGACTTTACCAAACTTTGGTGTCTTAATAATATCTCTCGCTATAACTCTCTAGCTATAACCAATAAGGGTTAGGTCAAGTGGTTAGGCCCATGGTTTTTTTCCATAAGGTCTGGGATTCGATTCCTCATAGAGACCTACCTAGCAATATGCTAGAATTTCCTACTTCCCGAATATTGTATGGTTCAGAGGGAGGACAAGTATAAAGAAAATTATATTTCTAGCTATACTTTTGGTTATTGGGTTTATTGAAGCAATTGCAATCCTCAAAATTCCCCCACCCAATGATAAAAAATAGAGCAGAAAGTTTCCATAATTTTCTGCATCCTGGGTTCTCATTTTGAAATAATTTATTCTCGACTTAGTGCTGAATTGTATTCCTTTTATCACTTATATGTGGGAGAATGATGTTTACTCTCTTTATTTAGCACTGTTTTGGCTGGTTGGAGGACCTCTGGTCCTTCCTCATTGCTTTTCTTTTTAAATTCCTGCAGATCTTAAGATGAAAGAAAAAAACCACAAAGAGGATTGTTGATAGCCTTGTACTTGTCTGTTATTATTGCAAATTCTTGTAATTGTAGTTTCTGAGGTGTGTTGCCTTTGTTTTGTACAATGAGTTCTTTACCAAATCTTGGGGTTTGCTAATCCTTTTTGCAGGATCAAGCACAGTCTTCCCAGTCAAATGTTGGTGTGGATTTAAGCAGGTCTGGTTCTTACGATCACGCCAGGCCGCTGGCATCAGAATCACCTTTCAAAAGTTCTCCGACTGCAGCCAGTGAAAGCAGGTGTGTAATTGATTTTTCTAATCAATTCTTTCATTTCTTGTTATGTGCTTTAAGCAACTGGCTTTTCTGATGATAACTAGTTTCTTATCTATAATTCCAGAATCCTGGAGAATCAACTTAGTGATCATGGAGGGATAAGTAATGCTAATGAGTTGTCAGAAAAGCAGACTGTGAGTTAAGCTTCCTTCGTTGTCTTTTGTGGTTCCTTTTTTGTTGATTCTAATATCCTCATTTTTGTTTTTATTTGTGTTGACAGTTTACTGACGAGACTCAATTGTCAAAATCCGATGGTAAGTGGGATTTCTTGCTTGGTTGCCTATTACTTTTCCTAATTTATATTTTTCATTCTTGGACTACTATATGTTATTTTTGGCGGCTCTATGAAAATTAGGACCAAAAATTGTGCAGGCTTGAGTTTATAGTTTTTAGGTGAAATGTAGATATAAAATTAGTTGAAATTTTCTTGGTGAAACTTTTACCTTTTTCTATGTTAATAGTTGTTTTTTTCCTACGTTTTTCAGTTTAAGAAATGAGAATCTCCATTTCCCCAAACCCATCCAGTCTTTCCCTTTCTTTCTCTCAATGCACTTGTAATTTTTCTTCTCTTAATTTGGGAATGCAGATTCATTGTCATCGCTGACTGGGAAGAAAGACGGCTCTGATAAAGGACTATCCCCTAATGCCACTTCTTATGCCCCATCTCGTGTTTCACTGAAGGGTAATGAGAAGAGTTCTTCCCCGAGTGAACTAGTGGAGGGCTCAGTTACTGGCAAAGCACAAGGACAGTCACAAGCTGTAATTTCTCATGGACGACCTGGTAGTTCTGCATCTTCCAGTTCAGATAACACGGTTGCTGCTTCTGCTGCTAGCGGTCCTGGTTTATCACCTAGCTCGTCTTTGGGTTCCTTGTCCTCTGAAAAATCAACCCTGAATCCCCATGCTAAGGTGCAGTTAACTTTACTTTTTCTTGACCATGAACATTGCTTGTATTTTAAATCTATTCCATCCGAACCCTATACAATTTCACTTATCTTAATATGCTGTCTTGCATAGTTAATTTTATTTCAGTAGTAACTGATATATCTTCCATGAAAATAATATATATGGTTGTCTTGTCTCCGTTCTCTTAATATTAGGAATTCAAACTCAATCCAAACGCAAAGAGTTTTGTTCCATCTCAATCGCCAATAAGGCCTCCTTCCCCGGTGTCCGATGGTTCCTACTATTTTCCACCTAACATGTCTGCTGTACCACAAATGCCTGGAATGCCTGTTAGCATTGGTGTAAGTACTTTGACGTTTATGTGCACTTATTTCTCAGAAATGTTTATATGATTATATCAGGCATTGTTTTGTGGAGATCTGTGTCTGAATTATTTGAACTCTGGATTGTTACTTATGGGCCTCCCATGTGCAGTACTAAGTCAACTGTTGATTTGAGACATTAGGAAAGAAATAGAGGTGGTGGAATTAATACATAATCTAGCATTGAAAAAAATCTATTTATAGGTGTTTTACTTGTATGCACGTGATGAAGTTAACTTTTGCTTCTGAAATAGCTATATTTTGAAAATATCTTCTTATTTCTATGTTTTGATGTGAAGTCAACTAATCTTTATATGGTCTTTACATAAAAGTTTTGTTTCTTATAAAAAATAATTATATGGTCTTTAAGGAAACGAGAAAATAAAACAATAAAAATTGCTAGTCATACTATGATTTTTCGAAGTTTTGACTTTGGAGCTTGGTGTGTGTATTTTCGGTATTGAGAAATTATGCATATGATAGTTGTCTTCCATGTCCTGTGAAATGGATTGACAAGATATATTCCAGGCTTGGGTAGGGTGGAAACAACGAAATGAACTACCTAGGGGTTTGGGGAATTTCATTTGAATGCAATATGAGTAGAGTAGGAAATCTGTGTAATATAGAATATTATATTCGTTAATTCAAAGATATTATAGCAAAATATTTAGTTTTGCTTTATTTTACTTTGCATGCTTAATGCTATTAGTTGTGGTTGATTTCTTTCTTGATAAAGTGGTGAAGTTGTCTTGTCTATTATAATGCTAACCTCCATGATGTTTGCAGATTGCCCCCTCATATCCGCACCCACAAGTTATGTTTAACCCCCAAGCTGGACAGCTGCAAGCACCACAAGCATATTTTCATCCAAATGCACCTCAGGTATAACTTAATTGCGAACTTCTCTTTGGAGTCCATGTTCCGGACTTCGTTGAGTGTCGCCTCAGTAACATTTTATATTCTTTATGTTAATCTTTTTTGTTCACCTGGGTGCAGTATGGGCAACAGATGCTTCTTGGTCAACCTAGGCAAGTTGTGTACATGCCAAGCTACCAACCTGTAAGCAATTTTCTTAATTTTCCCATTTTTAATATGCTTAATGGTTAGAGGAGATGTATTATGTTGAACAGTGTTACAGTACTTGATAGCTGGCTCCTATAACTTATCTCTCTTGAAACCCTTGGTTAAAAGATTGTATAAATATTTTAAATCTGCTAAATAAGATTTTTAATCAGTGTCAGAATGTTTTATCATTATTCCCCCTTTGGGCCAATGATAGTTATAAGTTCTTTCCTTTTTCAGCTCGATGCTGTGGGAGCTTCCTTTGTTAAAATTCTGTATACTAGAAAATGACATTAAATCTAATTCTCATTGTTCTTGAAAAAAAAATTTCGATAGCTCTTTTTCTGAATCCAAACAAGAGAAAATGAAATATCGTGGAATTTTTTTTTCTTTCCCTTCAAAAATCCATGTTCCAAACAGAGCCTTAATGTTTATGTATCTTTTTATGTAACAGTACACCGCATACTTGATCTTGTCGTATACTTTTATTATAGTTCTCTTTTGTCTCTGAGTTTGTGCTCAATTCATTCGTTTTTTGCATTTGGTTTTGTTTTTACAGGAAATGCCGTATAAAGGACGAGACTATTGACTTGTTTGTGCTGAATCGTTCTTGGTTTCTTTGGTCGACAATCGAAGAATAACCCCCCAACTGAGAGACTTTCCTGGAAAACCTACTCAAGGAAAGTGCCCACCACTAGCCCATAGCGATCCCCATAATTGATACCCTTTGTGTGCTAGAGGAAGTTTAGCCTTTTATCCGGGATATAGCTTCGCGACCTTATGCTTCTTAACCCCATCCCATGTTTTGGGATTTCCTCCCAAATTCATAATTTCATATAGTTCCTTCACATTGTCTCAATGTCTTCGCTTTTTCTTTTCTTTTTTTTTTTTCTTCCTCTTTTTATTTATGGAACTTATATTTTTTTGACACATTTCTTTTCTGTGTTACTCATTTTGGGTTTAATGAAAACAATGATTTGTAACACACTTATAGTTCCCTTCCTGGCTTCCTCTCCTAGATGCCCTCATTGGATCTACAGTCCAATCGACTCTACCCTTTGATGCATTTGATTTACAATTTTCTTCAATAATTGTTGACAGAATTTCCCAAGGAAATGTAATTTTGTTTGAAGATGGAAATGTAGAATTGTAGTGGATCATGAGGGTAAAGGATTTTATAAGGTTTGCGTGACAGCATAACTTGTTTAGTTCTAATACGAAGTTTAGTATATAGGAGAGTAGATTTGTATCTAGCTGGTTTTGGATGGGGTGCCTCTGTGTTGGATTCAATTGCAATTGGATCACTAGACTAGGGCAGTAAAAGTATGCATAAAAATTATATATAAAAATATATTACCCGAAATAAACGTGTATTTTCTCTCTATATTTAAAATGAAATTATGGATGTTTTATTGCATGCCAAAAAAGTTTTCCAACACAGACTTGTAAACACAATTAGGTATTTTTCTCTAGCCAGATATTGAAAATAACAGAACTAAAATCAAACTAGCTAAATTATGTGGTTAATTGATAATTGAAAATTAAGGAATTTAAAGCGAAATGAGCTGAATTAAAGGTTCCAAAAGGATCTATTTAATATTTAGAATATAGATTGTTTAGCTGCCTTTTTTCTCTTTTCTTTATTATTTTTTTTAACGCGCTGTTCGTAGTCGAGGAACCTCGTCTTGCCCCTTCAGGATTTCATTTATGCGAGAAAAAAGTAAATCAAAACTACTATTTCGAAAAGCTTCTTTCCATAAGACAGTAAAAAATAAAAGTGAAAATAACAAAAGTGAAAGCATTTTCCTTTCTTACAAAGTAAAAGTTAAAAAGGGAACAAAAGTAAAATGACTCTATCAAAAAGCTTTGCCAACGGCAATTAATTAACGTAAGTGTATTTTGTTTTTGGTTATTAAATATTGCTAATTTAATGATAATTATGAAGTCTACATCATCGTACACATACGAGGTTTTTAAGCTACAAAAGTATGAAGTGACGAGAGAAAGAGAAAAGACAAAGGGACAATTGTTCCAAAAATTGTTGATGATTAGATTAAGACTAAGAGCTAAGATTAGGAATAACTTAATTTATCAACTAAATAGATTATACTAGATGAACATAAAAGGAAAAGCATTAGCGAACAGGACACGCTGATTAGTTGTCCAACTGACAAGCAGCCATAACCCCGTTTATTAAAATATGTAGTATCTACTCCATCTTTGTTTGCTGATGTAGATTCTTTATCATTAAATTAATTTCAATTTAATATTTGTTAGACTTATACTATTGTTTTCTTTTATTTTATGTATTTTTTATAAGGGAAGTGAAGTAGTAAACTAATGAATTTCCTTCCCGGGAAAAGGAAAAAAGAAAAGAAAAGAAAGCAACTACAATATTATTTTACAGCTTCCTTTAATTTCTTTTTTTTTCCCCCTGAAATATGACGTGATTTTTTGTTAATAAAAACATATTTTTGGTAGGCATTGCTAGTTGCGTTCCAATATTTGCTTATTGTGACATTTAATTTTCTCCTCCTCGAGTTGGTGCGTTAATATAGAAGAAAAAAAAAGTGTAAAATTACAAGTAGTCATTTGACTTGTTTTTGATTTGGAATATATATTTGGAATCGTGCTTGTCATTGTTGTGCTTGCGCATATAATAATATATCATCAAGATAAGGTCATGCTTAATTAATTATCATACAGCGAAAGCAGAACTAAAGCAAGAAATTAATTAGTAATTTATCAAATCACAAAGACAAAAGTACCCTTGCTTGATATTTATCCATGCTGGGATTAGAACACTGGTATTTTAATATGCCAAGTAGTGGTCTTCTTTTTCTTCTTTTTAATTTGAATAGTTAACCAAAATTCGGGACGGTTGTATATCTAATTCCTTGCACATTCTCATTCTGTACGGATTGTAATCGCTAGCTTCTTTTATGGTAGTAGGAAAAACTTGCCATATATTTTGAATGAAAATACAACAAATGCCTTGAATATCACTAGATTAAATATTTTAAGGTACTCGAATACTATGTCTTGAAATTAATCCAAGCAACCACATGAAGATAGTTCTGAAATATTTAAAAACAAGTTTGAAATTTCATAACGAAGAAAACTCTTGGAGTAATTAGAAGGTTGGTGGTGGATGATGGGTTGCTTTCAAATTTTGTATTTTTATTTTTTAAATGCGACTTTCAAGGTCATTTTATATCGACAACAGATAAATGACATTGATTAAATAAAGGAAGCTGATTCAGGGCTCTTTTGTAATAAATACTGTGTGGAGGGTCATTAATTTAAAAGCTGCCATATTATCTTCCTATTAATTGCATTAATAAGTTTTATTTAATTAATTGACAACCATGAAAAAGATAGATATCTAGCTAGCTTCACTCTCTTGGAGCGCGTGTGGTAAGTCCCATCGGGAAAGAGAATATTAGAGTTAGATTTAGAAGTACTTTTTTTTTTTTTTTGATAAACTAGATTTAGAAGTACTTGAGAATTCTTAGAAGCTCCGCATCATAATTCCAGAGTAATGGGGACATGATTCAACTTCTTACATGTAATCCAAAAGCATCACACAAAAAAATTCAGTCGGTAAATTTAATTTTTAAAATTTGACCATGGGTTTATTCTAAAAAAAAATTAACTGCAAAAAAAATATTCTTATGTTTGAATTTTCTGTAATTTGAACCTTAAATTTTGATTTTTGAAAAAAAAAATACATTTGTATTTTAAAATTCAAAAGATTTGTATCATCCATCCTTATTTTGTTAGTCCAACAATGTTTTTTTTATAAAAATATTTTGACTTTTTGAAAATAAGAATAACATAGTATGGATTCGTAATTTTTTGAGGAATAAATTTGTCAAAATATAGTTATAGGATACAAATTTTTTGAATTTCAAAATATAGATATAACTTTTTTTTAATAGAAATTTAGGATTTAAATTGCAGAAAAACTAGATTTCTGAGATTTTTTTGCGGTTAACCAAAAAAAAAATGACCATGATTTGATTACTAATCTAAACCACTAATATTTTTTTTTCTTAAGATAATAGTTGCATTTAGGGTAAAATGTTATATTTGAAATTAAATGCATTTTTTTTGGGTTAAGAAACGGACTAACACAATATGTAGTATTGAACACTAAATAGTGGTATTTAATATAGTGGTCTTTAGTGTTATTCTCTTGTTAATTGCATTCATTCCGCAAACTGTGAAATGCATCCTACCTACATCTAAAAAATTAATAAGAGATAATTTATAACCTTTAATTTATTTTCATGTAAGCGATTGAATTTCTCTTGGCCTAATCAATTCTGAATTATTCAAATCAATCTATTTAAACTATAGGTCTTATTATTAGTAAAAGTTTATATAATAGAAAGAACATAAAGGGTTTTTACTAAACGTAAAGTTAAAATTAATAACTTCAAAAATAATATATATTTACCTTAAAACAAATTAAAAAAGAAAAAGAAAAAAGAAAACAGAGGAGATAGTTGATTGATTACAATGGGCCCTTGTAGCGCGTGGCTGGAACACTGGCCGTAATATCAAGTGTGGTGACAACTTAGTATGTAGTGTACCAGAAACCAGAAAGCGTGGGAAATTCATATTGTGGATTTACAGCAAAATTTATAATCTTTCGTACTTAAAAATATATAAAAAAATAATAATAAAAAACAGAATTTTATAATCATTTGGTGCTACACGACAAACACAAACTACAATTCAATATTATGTTATTATTAGAATAATACGTATTATAATACATATGATATGTATACATCTAGTAAATGGGGAAAATGTAAAGATTGAATTGATTGATATAAATTTGAAGTAAGAATAATAATAATAATAATAGAAGAAGAAGAATAAAAAAGATAAAAACTTGGAGAAGGTGGGAAGGTGGTGGAGCTGCTGGTGAAGTCCCTAGTGAGTTTAATGCAATAGGAATTGTTTAAGGAGAGATTCAGTCTCAGAATTGACACCAAAAGCCAAGTGTGCGAGAGAGAGAGAGACAGAGAGTGCTTTGTGGGGTTAAACAATAAGAGGAAGAAGAAGAAGAAGAGGAAGAAGACATGCACAGTTCCAAGTCTACAACGATTCCCATTTCTTGTTTTTCCACACTTTACTAAATCCAAAAAAGGTCCTTCCTTTACCCCAAAGGTTTATCTTTTTCTCTCTACTTTCTTGCCTTTTCTCCAACTGGGATTTCTTCTTCTTCTTATTCTTCTCTCTCTCTCTCTTTTCTTTTTAGTCCTTTTTTTTTTTTTTTAACTGCCCATTTTTATTTCTGCAACTTATTAAATTTTTTTTTCGCGGATATCGTTGTGTGGCAGTGAATGTTACATGAGATTGCATGTGGAGACTTAAGATGGTAAAGCTGATTTTTAGTGCTATTGGGGTCGTAAGTTATATGGGTTTTTGGTTTTTGTGAGGGTTATATATGGGATGCTGAGTTATAGATTGTTCTTATGGGTTCATTTGATCATTCATTTCTCTGTGTATCTATTGGTTCCATTCCAATCATGGGCTTTTCTGATTTTAAAGGTGGACTTACTTGACACAGTTTATTGAGCCTTGACTTCTCTCTTTTGCTCCTTATTTGATACTTTTTTCCTCTTTCATAGAAAGAATAGTATTTTTAATGAATGGTTCTGTTCTTTGGGCTCTTGACACTTAACCTCACTGCTGATTTGGTTTCTATGTTCTGACCATTTTATTTGCTTGTTCCCATGTCATCTTTTATTCTTGCAATCATTTTCTTAACTGGGAATTGCTCACGTCTTCTGCATATTTAGTTATTGGATAGGTGCTGCCTTTTGACTACTTTGCTCAACTATTTTGTTCTCATTCTTTTCAATCAAGTGTGGTCATGTACATTGAAACGCGCTGAATTGATCGTGTTCATATGAAAGTGAAATTTAGGATTGGAGGAAAGTAGAAATGGAAGTTTGTGCTATGATTTGGAACTACCGCCGTAGCGCTGACGTATCTTTGATATTTGCTTGGTTATTGGTTCTTATTCTCACTTCTGTTCATGATTTTTGGGTCTGGGTTACTGAGGCTTAGTGGATAGAGATGATAAACTAGGGTCACGTAGTAGTGGAGGTACAATCTGCATCTAAATTCTGTGTACTAGGACAGATGTCTGTGTATATATATTTTCTTTTCTCATATCCAAGACAACTTTTCTTCCATCCTTTGGCTCAAGTCCATTGAAGGCCTCTCTATGGAGACTCTTTATTCTTTTCTATCCCGGAGATAGGGGGTGGAGTGGCATTTTAAATTGGTTTCCTTGCTGCCTACCTTTTGTTAGCTTACCTTTTTGTGGATTCTGAGAGTCATGATACTTTTTTAGTTACGATTCTTTTTTTAACCACCGGTGCATTAATTTAACCTACAAATTGAGATTTTTATCTTAAAATGCATTTTCAGTGCTTTGGTAATATAAGATGGTATCATTTTGGTTCTGTTGCTTAGAACTGACGTATTGTATATTGTGGCAGTTTGTGCTTTGTTAGGGTTCTTAGTTGCCAATGAGTGCACAGCCTAAATATAAGGTCAGATTCTCCTGCTTTTACATATATGAAGATCTAGGAAGTTTTTCATCATAATTTCTAGATGCTCTGAGTCGCAGCTTAAAGAGAATGCAGAATTTGCTTAAGAAAGATTCCAGTGTTAGTACTATCCAATCAGAATCTCAACTGTTTGTTGGCTGCTCATCATGGGAAAATTCAAGTGAATCACATGCCCAACAATCATCTATATCACAAAGTCTAAGCTTAAATATGGGATTTCCAGCACAACATCATCAGAACACCAAGCAATTAATTTTGCAATTTCAAGATCAAGATTCATCCTCAACTCAATCTACAGGTCAGTCGCACCCTGAAGTGGCTAGTATGAAAGGGAGTAATCTTTATGGACCTGGCATGATTTCTACACTACAAGGTTAATAATTAACCATCTACTGTTCTTGTTTTTCTTTTTTGAATGAACCTTCTAAACTTCTGCTGTTAGCTAGTTCCCCACGTTGCTTAACAATGGTTTGGGAAGGTTCTGATGATTCTAGATGTGTTTGTGCTCTTTTTCTGTAGACACCTTTTTGATAATCAAATTGAACTGCTAAGCATGAGAAAAAAGATAAGAATATTGAACGCGCTAGCAAATTTGTAGCCACTTTAAACTAGATTTTAATAATTCGTCCCTTTATCCCTTTGCCTAAGGTAGTTTTATTTCTAATATTGTTGATTTGATTAACGATCAACTCTATAAGAGAATATTGGTTCACATCTTTTATGGCCTTGCCTGAATTTGTGGGATTATGAAATTTTGTTGTTGTCGGGCCAGAGTTGCCTATAATTGAAGTAGCCTTGTACTTGCTCAGGATATAATGAAACGCAGGGGAGGTCTATTGGAGGCCACATTAAACAAGTCTCATCAATAGGAACTCAGGACTTTGTCTTCTCTTCACAACTCGACTATAGTCAACCAATGGTTAGTTGAAACCTGCTTACTTGCTTGATATGAGAGTGGGTGGAATCTTACCTTTATTTTTATTTGTTGTTGTTTTAGGCTCACATTCCTTTCAACTATGCTGAACCATACTATGGTGGTTTACTGGCTGCTGCTGCTTATGGGCCTCATGCTATGGTAAGTGCTTTAGTATAATCTAAGGTTTATGTTGAAAGAACTAAACTTTTCACCTATATTATATGTTGTCAAGTGAATTTTGAATCTAGATTATAACTNACATCATCCTATGTTGTTTACGTTGTAAACTGAAGTAATGATATTGATGTAGGTCAAGCCTTCATGAAGTATGCAAAACTTGTGAATATTATATCATATTCCAAGGAACTTTAGAACCTCACTCATTCTTGTTCAGACTTCAAGATATGAAAATATTTCTTGAAGAGTGCTCCAAATAAAATATAACTATTGTTCTGCCAATGGTACAAAATGACCTTCAAAACCTTCTTGGGGAACAAGTGATTTTGCTAAAACATTTTATTGAATATGATTTTTCTATTAAGGGCAGAAGAAGCATAAAGAGAAAAGAATCTACCAGTTATTTATAGGATATAGAATCTACAAGTTATTTATAGGACTATCTTTCGGACTGTGTACTAAAGTTTTTGTTCTCTCTTTTAGTGCATTAGTTATTTCTTGCTATTATTTGGTTGAAAAAAAGGCCCTCTATTAACTTTGCATCTCCTTTGCTCTTATTCTTTTCTGTTTTCCGTATAAAATTCTGTATAATATGGAAGTTTTTTCCTTATATCTATTGATTGAAACGCTATTTTTTATGAGGAAGAACATTCCAGGCATAAATGCATATTATAATAATTGATGTTATTCTAAGTGATGTTCTTAAGGTTGGGCAAGAAACCAAAATTTTGCATGTTATATTATATTTGTTGTTTTAACCCTGTGGATTTCCACCATCCACTGGTTTATATAGATTCCAAATTCCCTTGTCCTTTATTAATTTGTCACCTGGAATTTATGAAGCAATCCTAAACATGATCTGTCTTACGAAAGGATGTATTTTCTCTTTTCTCATCCTATGAGATATCTATCATTGCAATGCCTCCAGATTCACCATTCCCAGATGGTGGGGATGGCTCCTGCTCGAGTGCCTTTGCCTCTTGATCTTACAGAAGATGAACCCATTTATGTCAATGCAAAGCAGTACCGTGCAATACTAAGGCGGAGACGGTTTCGAGCCAAGCTTGAAGCTCAGAACAAACTTCTCAAAGTTCGCAAGGTATGTGTATCTGGATTTTCCAATACTAAATTTTCACTCGTTGTCAAACTATACATTAGATTAAATGAATTGAGAGCACTTTTGACGGGTTCTCAAAAAAAAAGTTGTGAAACATATGCAGCCATATCTTCATGAATCTAGGCATCTTCATGCACTGAAGAGGGCTAGAGGATCTGGTGGACGCTTTCTTAATACGAAGGATGTCCAAGAGTCCAACTGTAGCCCTGCAGAACGTGACCCCGATAACTCGGCTTCGGCTCGACCACATTTGAATAAAAACATGATGGAATCTGAAGTTCATCAGCCGGAAAACTACAAAGACGGTTCTTCCACCACCTCTTGCTCTGAAGTCACAAGTGCCTCCAACAGTGACGACATCTTTCAGCAACAGGAGTTGAGGTTCTCTGTATACCCTATGCATGCTCACATAGTTGATTCATGCACGGATGGGAACCAACACCACACCTCTGCCCTCCGGTAAGAGATGTGGCCTTCAACCCTTAACACAGCAATCCGTGTTTGGTGTTTCAGATCGAATACGGGTGCTGGTGTTCCAATGGGAAGTCATCCTTGGCTCTTTTACAGTTTGCTTTAGTGTTTAATTTCATTTCAACTTAAGCTAGTTAAACGCAAAGACATTTTACTTGTACCAGCTGTGGTTTAGCCTTTACAGCCTTTCATTTGTCGAACTTTGATTATGACTAGGTGTTTGATGACAAAACCACTTTTGTATGTGATGATAATTTATGTTTATCATTGTGCTTGGGAATTGACCTTGATCTTAAAATGGTTTCAGTTTAATTGCATAAAAATTTTCTCATCCACCTAAGTTATGAAAGTACCCTCTGGTTTGGTTGCTGAGAAGGGAAAAACGAAGAACAAATGAAAGTTCATAGTCTATTACTTGAATTGCTATCTTGAATTCCTTACTCATGATTATTATCATTCTCAATTTTTTTTTTGGGTTACCCAAGATTGTCAAAGTGGTAATGAGTAATGAAGTTTAGAAAAGACTGGGAGTTTTGGGAGTGTAGAGTCTATATAGACTACCACTAATTGTATTCTCCATTATAACTGCTCGACTTATTGTTTTGGCCGGTGGCCACTACCTAGTTGGACTTGGGTCTGCCTTATTTTCTTCTTTTTGCTAGGAGGTCGGAGTTGGAGAGCCGCCTTAATTGCTTTTTAATGTGCTAATCTAATTAAACGGCACCTGAAAAATGCCAAAAAGCAACTGAGTGTGACTATGAGTTAAACAGTAACTTGACTTACTCCAAATAGCTTATCAGTTATCTATAAATGTTGTGTATACATATACATACGTATATATATACATGGGCACAATCCAGTATGTATTTTTTTTTTTTTTTACTATCAATTTGGCTAATAAAAATTTTTTTTGCACATTTTTTTATATTAAAAAGTAAGAGAGAGAAATAGCATTAATGGTGCACGTCTTTTTATGCATATCATTATAGCCGTTAAATCATCATTAGATGATGATCCAACGGTTAAAAAAAAAAAATATCTACACATAGGTTAAAAAAAAAAAACCTACTGGATTGGCAACCTATATATGTATATGGGAACTAGTTCAATGGGGATTTTTTTAATTCTCTGGGAAATCAATTTTGACCTTAAGATTTCAATCTAATTGTTAAAATTAAATGCATTAGAATAATTTCCAATGCGAATTAAATGATATCATTTATTTTTGTAAACGTTAGATTAAAACCTAATAGTCAAAAAAATTTATTCTCCCCATATATATATATTAAGAATAGAAATTTAGGTAAATGACTAATATTTTGAATTTGATAAAGTATATGTCTATTTTTTAAATTTTATAGCTAAATGTCTAAGTATATATATTTTTATATTTAGTACATAATTATATTTACCAGTTTCAATTAATGTATTGAGTGTAAAATTTTTTATGCTTGGTATATAATATTTTACATTGGTATATAAATATATATACCGAATATTTTGTTATAACATTTAAAAAACAGACATTTACTTAAATTGGGTCTAAAAATTTCGTAATTTTGCTATAAGACCCTTTTAAGAACTCATCTGTTTTAATCATATGTTTTTTCTGTATGTTATATTTTAATCACATCAGAGATGTGCTAACTGCCAAGTACTAGACGTTGCTTAAAAGTTTTGTCAAGAAGAGGAATTTGACACATGGGAAGTGATTATTTTTCCTTAGAGCAACAATTTTTTTTTTTAATGGAAACAGTATAAGAAATCAATCACTGTATCAAAAAAAAAAAAATCACAAATTGGAAACTCATGGACTAATTAGTTATTACTTTATGAGTTTATATAATCCCATTATCAAATAGGTTTATGGCACCAATGGTCCTGAACTATCACACTTGTCATGGTTTGATCCTCAAAGTTGTAATTATGACACAAATAGTTCATGAATTTTCTAATTTGTAGTAATTTAGTCACTAAGCTGTTTAAATTACAATATGTTGTTAAATTTCTCACAAAAAATATAAGTGAAAAGTGTAATGTACTTAAAAGAAAAATAAAATTAATAAAAAGATTTAGAGAGAAGAAAATATGCAAATTTAGGAAAGTTTTCTGCGATTGTTCATTTTTATTCTTAAAATTCTTAAATTACTTTTCAAATACAATTTCAGATGCCACCATGTACTTATTACGTGTGTTTTTAGTCAAAAATTTAATAGCAAATTGTAATTTAGATAATAAAAGGGTTTTGGACACTTATACCTATTTTTCAAAAAATATTACTAAATTTACGACATTTCAAAAATAATAAAAATCCGTACAACTTTTTTATGGCATTTTTCTAAATACCTTGGAAGGTACAAAACGCGGTGGCATTTTGGTAAATAAGTCATCTTTTTTTTCTCAAAGGAAACCATAAAGGTTTCCTGGAAACCAATTTGGTTTAATTTGGTTTCCTATTAGTAGAATGTTCTGTAAGTAAGTAAATCACAGGAAACTACAAAGGTTTCCTAGAAACTAGTTTGCTTTCCTTTAGCCGAAAGTCCTATACATAAGTAAATCATAGGAAAGCAGAAAGGTTTCCTAGTGTAATGCCCAAGATTCTCACATGCATAATAAGCCAATAATAAACATGTTCATAGTGCATAATAGAAATATCAAGTAATTAGAATCAACTTTACAGTAAATTGCTCGTTCTTTATTGTTAAATGCTTTCGATATGTGTTATTGTACTAATATTTGTCGAAGTATTTCCATGCAGTGTAAAGGCTCAGTACCCTCATCAAGAGAGAGAGCATGGTGTATGACAAGAACAAAGAATATATATTCATGAATACAATATGTCACACCCCGATTCACGTGCATGCTTACATGTTATGTGTAATAGAGTTTTGTCTAGTTCTAAGTTAAGTAGTGGAGTTAAGCTGGTCAATGAGGAGCTTAATAATTTTATAAGTTCATAAAGGTCCTAGCAAAAGGATTTTACGTTTTACGAGATAGTCTTTTACTGTTAGGTTTTATACAATAGAGATGAGTTAAGCTGCTGATTGAGGTACTTAGCAGTGTAAACTTTTGATGATGGACAATATGATGAAAGAAAATATTTTTGACGAAAACTGACAGTTAAGTTTCTGATAATCTAGAATAGATAAGCTGCTGACGGAAGAGACAAGATTATTTCTAATGTTGTGACCAAGTTCTAGGGAGAAGTTAGTATTTCTTGATTTTCGTGCTAAGCAGTTATATAAACCATAATATTTAGATGATATGTCAAAAAGTGAAGCACGAGATGTTCTAAGTACAAGGTGGCACTATAAGCACGAGGTGGCACTATAAGCACGAGGTATCAAATCAGAGCACGAGGTGTTGAATCAGGACACTAATTGGTGTTTAGTTACACTAAGCTAGTTTAGATTAAGCTTAATCGCGTAATATCATCCTTGTGCCCTTTAATAATTAGGCATTGATACCTTGTTTACATTATTAATTAAAGTCTAATTGACTTATTTTTATGTTTAATGATTGGTTATGGGGATGGGTTCCACTAGATTACAATAAGATTGGCCATATAGGATTATTGGTCAAAGTATGACTAGTTTTCAACTCCAAAGTTAGGTTTCACCATTTTGGCCTACACTTAGGTGTATAGGATGGACCAGCAACGTGGTTAGTAAGCCAAGAGTGTTTTAGAGCTTGACACATGGAAAGTAAGGAGTGAAATACCGAAAATACCCCTTAGAATTTAAGTTATGTCTTTCCTTAGCCATTAAGTATTGATTTTTTGACCAAATCTGGTCATTTCTTTTCCCTTCCTCTCCAGCCACGACCTGAAACCCTCCCACCCATTTTTAGACTTCTCTCAACATCCCTTATCCATTTCCAAGAGTTTCCAAGTGGTAGAACTCAATTTGAAGCTCAAGAAATCAAGATAGGTCCAAACTAGTCAAGGTAATTCTACTAGTTCTCCTTCCTAGGTTTTGATTTCTTATTTCAATTATCCACTTGATATCACTTAAATAATGATTCCTCTAGGTCCTCTTAAGTCCTAAGATCAATTTCAAAGCATTGGGAATCAGTTTGGTGGAGATAGAAGGCAAGAAATCCAACAAAGACTCAAACTAGTCAAGGTAAAGTTTAAGTAGGATTTTGAATTTGTAGTGAATTTCTTTTATTTCAGCTCTCAAACCTAAGCTATTATTTAATGAATAATGGTCCTAGGAACCCTTATATATTGCTGGAAACATAAAATTTAAGTGGAGGATTGATGTTAAACCTAAAGCCCCAAAGTTTGCTAGTTATAGATTTAAGTATTTTCATGTGTAGTAGCTTTACTTTTTGGTATTTGTAATCTGATTTTCCATGCTTGGAGTGTATATTTTATGGATCATAATATTTATTACACTCATTTGTGGTTGTTTTTGATGATATAGAAGTGCAAAAGCGAATATAAGCTTTGTCTAAACCGAAAAGAATTCAAGTGCACCTAGGATGTTCTAAATGATCCTATTTGAGGTGTATATGTGGGAATTAGCTTTTTAATTGTTATTACAGGTCTTAAACCATGATTTTGATTATGTGGGGATGTCGTAAAAATAAAGGAGGTGCTGTCCAAATATTTTTAAAACCAAATGGTTCCATTCAAGAGCAAATGGACTAGTTTTTATGAAAGTAGGTGACATTTTGGTCTATTTGATGATTAGGCTTCCTTAGTTCGTAAAACTTGTAATTCGGTCTTGTACTTATTTTCTTTAAGCATTTTACATTGTAGTGATCATCTTAGTGATAAAATTGACATCAGGTCTTTCACACACCTTGCCACAGAGGATACTGACCATTTTCACTATCTTTTCTACCAGACACAAGGTAAGTAACGTCACACCTGCAATGTAAGAAATTCTATGTTTCTGTGAATCTGTGGAATTTGTGAATATGGAATTTGTGCATATATGTGCATATATATCTGTCATTATGCTTTACATGAGACATGAACACGTGGTGTATTTATATCGCCTGATGAGTATTGGTGAATAGGGTGTGGCGGGCCAGCGCCCAAATATCTGGTTCCTTCGGGGACATTATCTGGTTCCTTCGGGGACATTATTAGGTTCCTTCGGGGACATTATATATATTTAGTTCCTTTGGGAACACTCTGATAGCAGTATGTTGAGGACCTTTGCAGTACACAGAGGGCTTTGAGATGTATTTGGGACTCGAGACCTCCATACGACGGCTTATGATTAGTTATTAGTTATCTGAGTGGCTCAGTATGCGATTCACGGTCTTGTCAGGCAATACAATATATAGGGATCCCAATCATATGATTATCTGTTCTCTGTCATGTGCACTCTGTATCTGCATACGTTACTTACTAAGTTTTATACTCATAAATATTCTTACATTGCAGAAGGTACTGATGATATGTGAGATAGAGGAGGAGCGCTGACTTTCTGACCGCGGCTTGTGTATATGAGCATTTTGACCTGTGGTTTCCTGACAGAGAATTTTGTACATGTTTTGAGTACGTATATATTATGTATATTTTATGAGAGGCCCACTTTACCAGGGTGTATATATGTATAAATTATATTATGTATAATTATGAGTGGAATTTCCCGTTTCTCACAGAAAGTTTAAAAAGTTTTAAAATTTTCCCCCATTTATCAGTTCCAAGTCGAGTAGCGTCTCCCGATCTCACTGAATAATTTTACGAATCTCTCTTACATACGTGTGTGGGATCAAGGGGGATGTTACACCTAGAAACCAGTTTGGTTTCCTTTAGCCAAAAGTCCTGTACATAAGTAAATCACATAAAAACACAAAGGTTTCTTGGTTTCTTGGAAACCAGTTTGGTTTCCTTTAGCCAAATGTCCTATACGTAAGTAAATCACATAAAACCATGAACATTTCTGGGAAACCATTGTAGTTTCTTTTTTGCAGAATGTCCTATAGCTAAATAAATCACAGGAAATCATCGTAGTTTCTTTTTAGCAAAATGCCCTGAAATTATTGTGGTTTCCTGAAAACTACGAAAGTTTCCTGAAAACTACGAAAGTTTCCTAAAAACTATTGTGGTTTTTTTTTTTCAAATCACAGGAAACAATGAAAGTTTCCTGAAAGCTATTGTGATTTCCTTTTTGAAGAATGCCCTGTAGTAAGAAATGGATGAGGCATTGAACAAGGACGCTGAAAAATATGAATAAGTTCTCAAATTAAGTAATCGGTTTCTATTCAATTTAGTTACTAGTTTCTAGTTCAAAAGTGCAACTTCAGTCCTTCAAAGGTTCAGGCTTAAACATCTATTCAGTCAAAATGTTCTATCTTTGCTTCGTTATCATATTGTGACTGTCACTGCAGACTTTTAACAAATAATTAGTGAGTATTTTGTCACGAAGTAATCCATCTCCAAAATAAAATATGCCGAGTTGGAAATTTTGGAAAACTAAACTGAATATTAAGTAATAATGAGAATACTTACTCGTACTACTCATGTTCCTATAGATTTATTGACAACAAAACCGAACAAGTTGAATAAGAAAAGGTTAAGAACTAATTGGATTATGCATGCATTATATGGTTGTGAAATTTGTTAAAATAAGTTTCAACACAAAATAAATACACTAATATATATATATATAATGACAAAAGACACACATTTGAGAATATTTGTTGGGTGTTCTGTATTCTTCATCAAGCTAATGATTTCAGGCAAATAGTTTTCAAAAATAAGTATGATTTCTTCCTTTGCTGCATAACTTAAAGGAAAATTCAAATGGATTCTACCATCTCAAGCTTCACATATCTCTACACTTAAATGTAGAAGAGATGTCATTACTGAAAAGTCAATATTGACACACTAATCCCAAACGTCCATTGTCGCCTGGTCTACAAGTACTGAAATAGAAATTTCAAATCCTCCAGCATATTCTCCTTAATCTAGAATTTCTTTCTTTAGTAGCTGTAGAGTACAAATTTACACCAAAAATTAATCAAACTAACAAAAATTTAAAAAGAAACTCAGGATTATAGAAAACCCATCATTGAACTTGAACAAAAAAAAAAAAATCAAAGAAAAATAATCAAGAACAATGGAGAAATCCCATGCCTCGAACTCCACTGTGGACGATTCAATCTCTCTTCCATGCCACATGACTAAATCCTATCCTTCCTTCTCACTTACAATTTCTTGGTTACTAAATCCTACCGGTAACGAAAATGACTACACGAGGTCGTGCTCATCAGATCTAAGCGATGGAAGATACAAGGAAAAGAATGTGTTATTATTCAATAAAAACATCGTGTAGAATAAATAAAAATTGGAATACCGTATTTTTGTCAATATTATTTAAAAGTTCCTATTGAGTGTCATTTTCCCATAATAAAATGATCAAATTACTACAAATCAGATAATTCATGGATCATTTATGCCACAATTAAAACTTTGAAGGCCAAATTACCACAAATGTGATTTCAGGAACCACTTGTGCCATTAACCATTATCAAATGGTAGGATAGTTAATTTAAAAATGAAATTAGTGAATCTGATATGAATTTGTGGAACCAATCATATTATATATATTATACAAATTTTGTTGATAAAACAAATCATATTATATACTTGCTCGATCTTCTCTAATTTGAAATAAGGATATCTTCATTCTCTCTCTCAGAGGGGCGGAAAAACCGGATATCTTAATGAGAATTTGGAATTATTTCTTGTTTGAAATACATAAACCCTTACCTTAAAAAAAAAAAAAGGAAAACGAAAAATATAAATCCTAACCAACTTTACCCTTACAGAAAATAAAAATAAAAAGAAAACCAAATAGTTCAGCAATGGGCGCACGTTAGCGTAGCCGGGTTTATTCGAAACGTGATGTTTCGGGTTGCCGGACCTGTCACGATTTTATGAAATACAGTTAAACCCGTCCAGTCCACCCAGATTCAGATCCGGTTCGTCTCAAAGTGCGAGCACGAATTACCAAAACTACCCTTACAAAACTCAAAGGTTCTCTTTTTCGTCCCTGCCCCCACAAGGGCAACGTGAAAATCTTGGGTTCTTCTGTAATTTCAGTGATTTTAATATCCAAAGTATTTTGTATTCGTAAATTCTTCTCCCCTTTCTCTCTCACCAAAACCATTCTATTTTTCTCTTTTGACTTTGGACTTTGGTTTGCCGGAGGGAGGGAGAGAGAGAGAGTGACAGTAGAGAGAGAAAGAGGAAGAGGAGAGAGAGAGAAATGGAGGGAGTTGGAGGAGGAGCGCACTATAATCCTCGCACAGTCGAGGAGGTTTTCAGGGATTTCAAGGGCCGTAGAGCTGGAATGATTAAAGCCCTCACCACAGGTCCTTCTCTCTGTTTATCTCTCTCACTATGGGTTTTTCACTTTTTTTTTTTGGGTTGTTCCATAATTTGGTTTCTGAGAAAACCCAGCGAGGAAATTCTTCAGAGATTTGTAAATTTTGTTGTTCGTGTCGTCCTGGGTCTCGAAAATTTGGTCCTATATGTTGCTTTATGTCGTTACCTTGCTTGGTTCCACCACTGGTTTGAACTGGTTGTTCTCTCACTGATATTAGGAGGAGACCCTGAAGCGAAAAGGGTATCAAGTTTTGTGAATTTTCTGTCTTTTGTTTTGTTTGGTTTGAAAGATTAACTTGCTTTGTTTTTCTTGGTAAGCGTCTGATTCATGCTCCATTGGCTACCGTGTTTCGTTTGTTTGTGACAAAACCAATGTCAAGAAAGCAATACTAGATTCGTGAAATTGGTGTTCATTATGATTCTGGGTTCAGAATAATGCGCCTTGTGGTTATTCTTGTTCAGTGTTTTGTTCTATGATGACTAAATAGGATTTTTTTTTTTTTTTTTGGGTTCTAGAAATCTTCTTGAAACTTGAATGCGTTAAATTTTGATTTTGAAATGTATAGTTTAAGTTGTGCTTTACGTGGCTTTTGGTTTAATTGCTGCAGATGTTGAAGAATTCTATCAGCAATGTGATCCTGGTAATCTTCTTTTCTTTTTCAAGTACTCTTTATATGTACGTATTACAAAGTTAGCTTATTTTTAGTCATGTTCCATGCATTATTGGAATATTGTGTTGATTAATTTGCTTGCTGTCGTTATTGTGTTAATTAATTTGCTCGCTGTTGATGTGCATAACCATTTCCATATAAACATACTTGGGTTTTATTGTGGTGTGAATTTGATGTCATTTTTTATAATGGATGTTGTCTGCTTCGAAGTTTAGAGTTTTCTGTCCTTTTCTTGGTCAGACATTGTGAATTTAAAAAGTAAAGAAGGCTTTTGATGAGATTTAAGAAAACTACAATTATCATTATTCATTGTTGTTTCTTATTCTCGTATTTACTTTTATTGTTAGTGTTCTTGTAGAATATCTCATGCATCAATCTTTTCAACGTGGTAGTCTTATAACAGTGGTAAATGGTGATTTTTCTTTTGCTGGTGCACTTGAACTTTCTTATACCTTAAGGAATTTTGTTAGTATTTATAAGTTTCTTAGATCAAATTTTGTTTGATAATGTTCTCTTTTGCAAAGGAGTTACGGGCAGTTGCTTTTTATGCTTTCACTTCCCAGTTATGGATTACAGATATTCTTTTGCAATCTCTTTTGGCTTGTATTTATGGTTTATTTATACGTGCAGAGAAGGAGAATCTTTGTCTCTATGGATTTCCCAGTGAGCAATGGGAAGTCAACTTACCTGCTGAAGAGGTGCCTCCTGAGTTGCCGGAGCCTGCGCTTGGTATTAATTTTGCAAGAGATGGCATGCAAGAAAAAGATTGGTTATCTTTAGTTGCTGTCCATAGTGATGCATGGCTACTTTCTGTTGCCTTCTATTTTGGAGCAAGATTTGGTTTTGATAAAAATGACAGGTAGTTTGAACTCTTTTTTTAGAGTTTTCGTTTCTTCAGGGCATTTACTTTTGAAATTATTAGACTTGATCATTCACAGTTTTAACTGGCGGAAGGAATGCATTTTGTGATGCAGGAAGCGACTTCATAGTATGATAAACGATCTTCCAACGATATATGAAGTTGTGACGGGTGCTGTGAAGAAACAAGTAAAGGAGAAGTCATCCGTAAATCATGGCAGCAACAAGTCCAAGTCAAACTCCAAGGTGGTGAGGAATTTTTATCTTTTTTGTTTTGTTTTGTTTAGGAATAAACTAAATAATTGCATACTTGTATAGTTTGTGTAGGTGTGTCCTTTACGAGGTCAAGTTTAATCGTCTATTTTAGTTGTTGGCAGTTAATGATATCTTTTGACCATATTTATGTCGCTTTCATCTAGTAAAATGCATGGGAGTCAAATGGTATATGGTGGAGAGGCTTTGGTACTGCAGGACCAGTAGACGTAATCAATCATGTTCTATTTAGCTATACATATCTCCATTGTTATTTCATCAGCTAGTGTGTTACGTTCTCAGTACACTTTGCCAGTATACTCAAATCTGCTACTTTCTTTTGGGTGAAAAATTTGCAGCGAGGATCAGAATCTCAGGTGAAACAGTCAAAAGCATTACAGCCAAAGGAAGAAGATGAGGGCTTGGACGACGAAGATGAAGACGAGCATGGAGAAACCTTATGTGGGGCGTGCGGTGAAAACTATGCATCCGATGAATTTTGGATTTGCTGTGACATCTGTGAGAAGTGGTTCCATGGCAAGTGTGTGAAGATAACCCCTGCAAGAGCTGAGCATATTAAGCAGTACAAGTGCCCATCATGCAGCAATAAGAGATCTCGCCCCTGAGATTTCCAGTGGATCCAATGTGGACTTCTATATGTTCTCTTCTCTGAATGAAATCTGCTAACTGCTTTGCAAAGTAGTCTTTATTTCTTAGCTTTTAGAATTTATGCGAACTTTGTGAATCTTTGCACCTTTGTTTCAGGGGAATATCAGTTTTAGTATAGTAATAGCATCATTAATGTTTGGATGTTCCCCTATTAATTAAGTACATTTTAGTTTCTCTAATGTTTAAATAGAAATCTCTCACAAATATGCGCCTTTGTGATGGTGCACTACTCCGTTCTTGTCAGCGCTTTCTTGTCCAGCTCTCTTGTATGCTTCAAATTTGAAAGTTTGCCTACCGCAGTTCTCCTTTAGCTTTCTGTGGATAATTTGGTTTACGCATGAGCAACTTCCCCCTAAAACCCCCCCGGCGGGAAAACTAGTGAGCGCGAAAACTAGTGAGAGTTATCCATAAAAAAAAAAAGGGATGGTATTACTTTTATTTCTTGTATTTTGATATTTTTAATTTTTGTATTGTATTTTAGTTATTATCAATATTGAATTTAAAATTTAAAATCTATTATAAATCTATGTGTGACACTAATTTAGAACAGTTAATTTTTTAAACGATATTTAGTTAATTTTTTAAACGATATTTTGTTAAATTAACTGCTTTAAATTAGTATTAGTGTATAAATTTGTAACAGATTTTAAATCTAAATGTTAATATTGATAATAACTAAAATATAATGTATAATTTGATCAGAGTGTCAAAATACAAGATATAAAAATGATATTAATCCCAAAAGAAAATCAAGTAGAGATTGGAAGAACATTCAAACTTGATATTTTCTGGTCTGGTGAAATTTGAAGGTACATTTTTGTTGACTGACCCTGCTTACAGACGTGGCCGGGGTCTTAAGGCTTGAACCAAACTCCTCGGACGGGAGAGGTAGAGACAATTGCCACAGGGCTTCTCGAAGGGACGTTTTCTCGAAGGGACGTTTTCTTTGGTATCGTCTATACCATGAAAATGACAGCTGTAGGTGAACTGCAGCACAAAAAATTCCATATCGGTAAATTAGAAAATAAACCATGCGTTTTGTTTTCTGTTTTTCTTTTTGTTCCATATTTGATAAATAGTAAAACAACTTTAAAATTCTTTCTAAAGAACTGTTTTAAGCATAGTAAGAGTTCTAAAAAACTATCTGCTACTACTATAAAGTTTCTTTATAATGATAAATAGTACTCCTATATGTTTATAATTATTTACAAAATATGATTGGTACTTTATATCATCTTATTGTAAGGTTGGTTAGTTTGCAAAATAATTGTTAAATGCACGTGAAAACTCTTTAATTATATGAAAATATAGTACCATCTATTTTGGTAATTTAATAGGGGCGCGTCTACAGTAGGGGCGCCCTTACGTGGGGGCCTGTCTATTCACCGTTGGATGAGAATCTGTATATAAATAGATTCTCCACAGATTCCCATCCAACGATAATTAAGGCATGACCCTACGTAGGGACGCCCCTACCGTAGCCATCCCCAATTTGATATCATACAACATAACTATATATAATTTACCACTCTCAAACGTTACTTTTATATGGCACAACAACAGTCTTCTAAATTTAATTTACCGACCGTTTTGGCATTTTTTTCCCCCTTGTCTGCATGCAACACATTATAACAATACCAAACTTGCCCTAAAAACTTTTGGAAAGAAATCAAATTTCAAGGAACTCGATTTTTTTTTTTTTTCAAATTGTCTAGATTTTATTGAAAATGGGAGGAAAAACTTTATGAGGAAAGTGTTGAGGATTATTTGACTGATTTAGGAGGGTTTAAATTATTATAAAAAGTATAAAATAGAGTTCAAAATATAAAATCTTATAGAATTTTAAGGATATATTTTAAAGTCAAAAGTTTAATTTCATGGCAAAAGGCACTATGAATTTCCAAAAATTTATGGTAAGTTGGTAACTGCCTAACTGGCCTTGCCGTTTGTGACAAAAAGGTAATTGTACACATATTCTGGTCTACGACCGGAGTCAACACAAAGAGCCATCAAACAAATAGGAATAAAAGTCTCTTTATAGAGAAATTCTAAAACTTGATTTACTTCCAAGTTCCAAGACTTCAAACCAATATTATTTTCCAATTCTGGATCAATTTCTCGCAAATTCTAAGCTCAATCACCACCATTCCAACAAGCTCTTTGAGCTTTGTTTATGGATACTGATAAATTCGAAATAAGTTGAAAAAACCTAAGTAAATGTCCAAACTCCAAAGCAATGGAAAAAAACTGTTCTTTATATATATATATATATATGTAAGAAAGACCTTCAGTGATTTGCATTGATCACCCATGGAGACAGTTAACAAGAAGAAAAAGAAAGCCTAAAAGAGGAGACATTACAGAGAAGATAACAGGATTAGACACAGATCAAACTTTTAAGGGGAGTCGGAAAAGAAAATAAACTCTTTCATTTTCCATCCCAATTAAAACCTCTTGTTCACCGTGTTAAAACCTCTTGGTTCTTCGTGGAAAGCCGTTTCAGAAACTCATAGGTGGTGATCATTGTTGTTGCAGACATCGACATTGAAGCCCATCGAGGCCCCAAACCTTTGTAACAAGCCATCCACCCGCCTTCCTTGACCAAATTCCTGACTGTTTGTCCAATAGTTGGCCCACGGCGCCCATTCTCGTCTCCATCCAAAACTTGCAACCTCGTCTTAATTGTATCAAGGGGCATTGTGATCAAAGCTGAAACCCCACCCGCCATAGCTGCACTGACTCCCTGAACTGCCATTACTGTTTTTGAGTCCGGTCTAATTGCTTTAACCCCGTTGTCATTACTCTCATCGTCTTTCTTGGCCAAGTAACATCCAACTCCACCCCAAACCAGTCTTTGAGCAACGGAGTATGAAGCCCACCAAACTGCATTCGACGGTGCATATGTCAAAATCGATATCCCAAACCCCCTGTACAATCCCCTAGGCCCATCTGTTCTAAGAATCTTCCTAAATGCATCGATCCCGTTTAAATATTTACATGCCGAAGCATTGGGAAGTTTCGAACTCCCACAACCTTGTACCATTAGTCTCTGACTGACAACATCAACTGGAGTCCACACTAGCTGGGCGGCAATGGCTGCACTTAACCCTGCAGCTGCATTAGCAATGGTCGCCGCAGTTGGCTCCGGAAGCCCCATCCTAACAGTGGTAGTCCCCACATTACTCTTGGTAACCTCAAGTGCTCCCATGTAAAGCGCTCGAGCAGGGATTGTACCCGTCAAAGAAGTCCCAAATCCCCTATACAGAGCCCTGAAACCCTCGTGCTTAACCATCGAAAACGCGGTCTTGATACAAGAAACTTGAGATTGAGCTACTTGTTGCCTGGTTTTCAACACCACAACAGGGTAAAGACTCGCCGATACACCCGAAAACAAGGCGGCGCCGAGGAAGAAGAACTTGGATTTATCGAGCATTTGCCAATCTATGTCCGCCGGGACATGAATCTCTTGCGCCGATTCTTCCTCCGCCGCACTCAAATTCATCTTCTCCACTTTTCTCAAATACCCAAGTAGCTCTTACCAAAGTTACTCGATCAAACTGATCAAAACCCAATTCGTCGAACACCTTTAAACCCTAAATTCCTCCACAACTATACAACTACCCAAAGTAGAAACCCTAACTGTACAATTACCGCAAAAAAAAAAAAAAAACAATATATACGTATATAGATATAAAGTGATGCAAGTCGAGAAAAGATTCCAATCCAATCCAATTAGCGAGTTAGAACTTTCTTCCTCCTGTGAAACCAGGTTTTGGATCGAGGATGATCTAGAACGAATCGATCTAACATTTCTTGTGCAGAACCAATATCAACTTAAACTACCTTACCGGAAAAGAAGAACATGACCACCGTCTTCGGCCGGAGACTCTCGTCGGGAAATTCGGATATCGCCGGAGAAAACTCAGGTTCCGATGAGTATGAGAAATAAAAAACAAAAACAAAAACAAAAAGCTACATACACTTGTATAGTTAAGGAGAGAGAGAGATTGGATTTCTCTTCAGTAAGAGAGAGAGTTCAGGTGAGTGAGAGGGAGAGAGAGAGGTAGGCCAGGTGACCGGAGATTGGAGGTTTATGGAGGCAAAAGGAGGAGCTGCAGTGGGGAGGAGGAGGAGGGAACTGACACGTGTCAGTCGTGGATTAGGGTGTGGTCATGGCAATAATCTGTTGTCGTTTTGTAAGAGACAGAGTGTGTATGTGTGACGTGTGAATCCTATCCATTCCATACGACGGGCTCCCGGGCTCCGTTTGTTATTCTCTACGGCCGGTCTCACTATTAGATCACTACGATCTTTATTTACTTAATTACTTACTTGTTTGTTTCTAAATCTGGACTCTTCATGTGCATGTGTAGCACTCCTTCAAATGATCCAATTATGATGTTTATGAGAACTTTGTGAAGAATTTGAGTATGAAAATTTTGAGCATGAAGAGTTTGTGAAGCATGAAGGATTTATATTTGGGTTCTCTTATAGGTCAGAGATGTTAACTATAAATCTCTAATTTTTGAAGTCGGATGCATTGATAGTGTTGGTTACTATTGGATACATTTTTTTTTTTTCATTTTTTTCTGGTATCGTAGTCAACCAGTTACGTTTGATTTGGCTAGGATAGTCTTAGGATTAGAGAATTAGCTTATCTATTAAAGGAATTTTGTCTTCTAATTCAATCTGTTATTGTAAAGATAACATTTTTATAATGACAGATTTATTACCTCAAAAAAAAAAAATTTGGATTCTTCATAAAATAGTTATATATATTGCACTTTTTCACCAACACTACTTTTTCTTGCATATTGCATATTATTCAAATTTTAATTCAGTATATTTTCCTTTATTAAGTAACGGATAACTCTTCACGTTGCATAGTAAGTATTGATGCACTAATAGGGATGGCAATATAACCCATGGTTACGGGTATTCGTAGTTATCCGATCCGAATGGGGAGGAGAAAAACCGCTTAAGCGGGGAAAATGAACGGGGCGGGGAATAACCGTACCGTTAATATGCGGGTATGGTGCGGGGACGGTATTAGTATAATCCAAACCGTACCCGCCCCGATATATATATTTACATAGAAAAATTATTATACATATAAATATCTATTTAATTTTACACTATCTATAATATTATATCTTTGGTAAAATAATGATTTTGGAAAGTTATATGTACTTATATATTTAAATTTTAGAGTTTAAAAATTATTAGTATATTGTTGTGTTTAATATTTTGTTGATTATGAAAAGGATTTAGTATTTTCATTTTAATTTTTTAATTTTTTAATATTATCAATGGGTAATGGGTAACCGCGGTTTTCCCCGTTATCCAATGGTTAATACCCGCACCGTCCCCGCATCCAAAAGAATGATTAATGGGACGGGTATGGTATTGTGATTGGCTTTCGGAGATGGGGATGGTAATTAAAAAACCGTCTCCGATCCGCCCCATTGCCATTCCTATGCACTAAGCAAAAGAAAAAACAAAAGGATTAATGTAAAGAAGAAAATAGTTGAAAAAGGAATAATTATAAATATATCCCTTATAGTTTTTCATTTTTTTAAAATTTAACCTTGCATTTTAGGAAATTACATTTTACTTTGTGATATTTAGCATAAAATTTCAATTTCACCTATCTAAAATTTAATTTCTGGAAAAAGAATTTTTATTGACGATAGTTTAACTCTCATTTAGTGTTTTGAAACAAAAATTATTTCGAAACAATTTATAAATTAATAGAAAGTTATTATTAAACAATCTAATATTGAAAAAAATCACAATAAATTTCTTCTATTACAATATGCTTATAAATAATTACATCAATTAATTTTGTTTTTACAAAATTACATGTTATATGAGTGAAAATGTAATTTTTAAGAACGCATGGTTGAATTTAAGAAAAATAAAAACCACAGGGGCTATTTAAAGCAAATCATAATAATATGTGGGTGGGACTTCCCCGTATGTGTTAAATGAATATAGATCATAGGTGTAAGCACCGTAAGAGTTTGCAGCAGCGTTGTATACAATAATCTATCTGCTCTTGGCTCAGGTGGGCTATCTGTGGTTGGATACTCGATCATGACTCATGGGCTAATTTGAAGCAAAAATCTATAATATTTGGTGTCTTTAAAATTTAGATATTCAACCTTTTAATTGCATTCAAAACCCCAAACCTCCTAATAATAGAGCTGCAGCCATTAGTCTCTTAAATTCGGTCTAAGTTTGTTTCAAAAAAAAAAAAAAAAAAAAAAAAAAAAAAAGGGTCTAAGTTTGAGTGTAAATTTACTGTGCCCCTCATATTGCTCTTTAATCAATATTGTGGGGTATTACCGTGTTAAATACTGTAGGCAGAGAAAATCTTTATCACCTTTGGTATTTAAGTCCCCAACTTTTAATTTTTGGTATTTAAATCCTTAACTTCCTCAAATGCTTGCACCCGTTAGTCCCTATTACCGTTTATTTCTTCTGTTAAAGGCCACATGTTTCACACATGACCATTTTAGGAGGGGTACTTGAAGGAAAAAACATAATTTCCCTTTGTTCCCACACCTGTTGTAATATATACAACTTCTTCCCCACTGACTTCGTCTACCCTCGCACAGCCGACTCCGCCGCCCCCAAATCGGTTGCTCCCGTTCAGATCCGCAGAAGAGATCACAACATCGCAGACAACGACCTCCTCCTCGAGCGACGAATATCCAAACTCCTAAACGACATCAGCCTGCGCCGCCCCGCCAAAGCAGCTGCTCCTCTGCTCAAGCTCAAGCCCCAACAGAAAGAGAGAGGAGGTTCCGCGAATTCGCTCCCTCTTCTTGTCTGGTTCCCCGCCGAACAATCTAACGGTCTTCTCGAATCTTCGTCTTCTTCTTTCCGAGTTTCGTTGAAGATTTTGAGTTTTTTTTTTTTTTTTTTTTTTGAGAATTATATTTTTTTCCCCCCTTCTTTGAGTTTTGTTTCGGTCTCTGTTACTTTGATATGTTCTGTGCTCTTTAATCTGTATATATTAAGTCTAAAAAATAAAAGAAAAAAAAAACGAAGAAGAAGAATAACTGGTGTGGATGATGAACTACCTAATTATGGTAAATCGTTTTTTTTTTTTATGGCTTAGTTTTGTTCGTTTGTTTTTTTTTATGGTAACTCATCATGAGTACATACAACTAGGGAAGGGCAGAGATGTGGGCCTCAACCAGATTTCTATGTTTGAAGCAAAAATAGCTAATGGAAATGGAGAGCAGACATTGAGTCGAGATATATCGGCTTGGACACCGTTTTGATTTTTTCCAGATGTTGTCGTGTTATTTCACAACCACTGGTTTCTGCTTTAGTACTATGATATATTTCAAAGTTTTTGTTAGGGGTGTTCATGGCCGGTTTGGACACGGTCTAAATCGTCAATTCAGAAACTAATCTGAATGTGCGGTTTGGCCGATTTACCAATCCGTGCGGTTTGAGTTTGTGGATTCAAACCGGCCAAACTGCACCTACATTTTTGCGGTCGGTTTGGGCGGTTTCCGCGGTTTGAAAACTTACAAAATTTGAATTAATATAATATCAACTAAGCTCATATCAAAATCATATTTCATCTAAAATATAAAGTCCAAATATAAAACGAAACCATAACATAGTTAAAAGTTATAACCAAATCGAAAGTCATAGTAAACTTAAATTTTAGTTACAACTTACAACTTAATCAAAATTGAATAGTAAACTTAAAGTCTTTAATCTTAAACATATCACAACAACAAGACTTAAATCTAAAATATCATAAGAGTCTTAAGTAACATAGTCCTAAATAAGCTAAGAGAAATCATTACTCAATTAGAATGAATAAGTTTAAATTTTTAACTATTAATATACATTTAAAAAAAAATACATATACAAATTTATTGGCCGGTTCGGTTTGAATCCGACCGAATTTTTCTAAAATCGAAAACCAAATCGGCTAAGTCGGTTTTTATATTTTCTAATCTGTAACCGGCCATTTAAAAAAAAAAACCGTACGAATTAGACGGTTTGGATTAGATTGGACGGTTTAGCGGTTTTTTTGAACACCCCTAGTTTTTGTTGTATAGTTCAGGTTAAAGTTTAACCTATAATGTAGTAGCTGATGGCACTGAACGAATGACGTGTCTTCCTCTTGCAGGTAACTATGCTTACTGTATATGTGTTTCTTTACGGTCGTCTCTATCTTGTTCTTAGTGGGCTTGAAGAACGTTTAAGTACTCAACGAGGTATACGAGATAATAAGCTCCTTCAAGTTGCTCTTGCTTCTCAATCTTTTGTTCAGATAGGATTTTTGAGAGCCAAGTGAGAAAGAATAACTGGAAACCAAATACCAAAGACAACAAGTGTGGGAACAAAGGGAAATTGTGTCAGCAACAAAAAAAAAAAAAAAAAGGGGTGGAAATTGTGTTTTTTCCTTCAAGTACCCCTCCTAAAATGGTCATGTGTTAAACACGTGGCTTTTAACAGAGGAAACAAACGGAAATAGCCCTAGGACTATCGGGTGCAAGCATTTGAGGAGGTTAAGGATTTAAATACCAAAAATTAAAGATTGGGGACCTACAAGTCAAAGGTGCTAAAGGTTAAGGATTTTTGCTACAAATTACCCGAAAATATATAGACGAAGATGTTTATGTCAATTCGAGGAAGACTAAATACACTCTTTTTCTCACTTTTATACATTCTCCAGTCTCATAGTCTAACACGTGAATTTTACTATTCAGTTTAATATTTTAATAATACAATAAATCATAGTGAAATCCACGTGTCAAATAGTGAGACTGAGAGAATATAAAAGAGAATATAAAAGAAAATACTATTAGTATTCCTCGTGTCCATATAGCATATGGCCAAAAGTGCTTGGGAACAAAACTGAAAAAAAAAAATTGCGTCGAAAAAATTCTGAAAAGTTAGCTCTCCCACCTTTTTTTTTTAATAATAATAATATAAAAAGAAAACAAAATATGAAACGTCAATATGTCTTGGCCCCTATTTCCACTTCTGTTCTAAATTCCAATATATACGAGTGAGTCCTATATTAAAAAAATTTGTAGGAACAAAAATAATATAAGCAAAATATGAAACGGCAATTTATCTTGGCCCCCACTTCCACTTCTGTTCTAAATTCCAATATATACGAGTGAATCCTACGTTAAAAAAGTTTTATTTTTTATTCCTTTTAGATTTAAATTACATTAAAATACAATCATTCTACTTTCCAACCTCCAATGCTAGTGGGTCACAACAATATTGACTTAATCCAAAACATAGAATAATATAAGTGATATTCTAATACACTCTAATCCGATAAAATAATCGTGCCCAATTTTGTACACCAAATGCATCCACACACAATCAAATTTTACACTCCGGGGGACCAAAACACGGTCAATTTGTCAAAAGCCCATGCCCTGATAATGAATCGTAGAAGAGTCGAATACCGAAGTTGGGCCTCAACTTCTTGACAAAAAGGACCCAAGAAACAAACCGAATAGTGTGGAAGAAACCAATGAGCCCAAGCAACCCAATCCACATATAAATCGGCAAGTTGAAGATGGGATTCATTGAATTCATGATATCATCGGGCGTGACCAGGTAGAGACCTTGGAGGAAAGTAAGGCCCGTGAATGCGAGAGTGACGCACATGGCCATCGTCAAAGCCCAAGTCCCGAACTTATTCCTCAGAGGAAGTCCGCTGATGAGGAGGAGAATAACCGCCAGCGATGCCAAGAAGGAGACGCTGTTAAATGCCGCGAATGTGATGTAGTCGTCTCGCCAGACGTCGGAGTATGCGAAAATGGCGGTTCCGGCGATGCAGGTGTGGTTTTCGCTGCAGTCGAAATCAGGGTTTTTGTGGTTGTCGATCGTGTTGTCCTGCCAGACACCGCCGGGAGGGCTGATCGCGGTTTGGAATGTCATGGAGGCGATCACCGTAGCCACCACCATCAGCGAATTGTGGGTCTTTTGAGACAAATCGTTCTTGTGATTCTCTTTCAGGTATTCTACCCATTTACCCCACCGTTTTGCTAATTTGGATTTCGATGGTTCGGTTTTCTCAGCTATTTGATGCGAATGAACTGACTGAGGATTATTTAGGGTGCTTGTTGTGGGGTTTGTGAGAATTCGTTGGATTTTAAGGGTTTTGAAGTCACTTGACAAGTGGTTATCTACTAAATCTGAGGGTTTCAGACCTCTTTGGTTTAAGGTGTTTTCAGCTGCGTTTAGGACTCTGGGAATGGATGCCAAGTACTCTATAGTCTGCATGAGGTCAAAAAAAATAAAATAAAATAAAAAAATAAATAAAGAGAAACTCTATTAAATTTTAAATATTACCTCATAATAAACTAAACTAAACTTTGAAAAATATGACTATCAAAAATATGCTTTTTAGACCGAATACATAATACTTGTGTTAAGAAAATCATGAAATGCATTGAAAGCGCCAGCGAAATCGTTGGGTGCATTTTGGCCTCTCAAATTTGAAGTCTTATTTAGCTAAATATCTTACTTTTTTGATACTGGCATGTGAGACGTCAGTTTCTAATCGGTGAATGTTGACAACTCATCACTTACCATTAATAATAACGTACTAATTAAATGTTGTGAACTCGTTTGCTATGTTATGTTTAGTAGAGAGGAAAGAAAATATAAATTAAGAAAGAAATGAAAAAATTAGGAGAAATAAAAAATGTGTAAGATGAAAGGAAAAAAATCTTTTTTCTATAATTATTTGGTACGTAGAAAAAGAAAACAATTTTAATGTTTAATGTTAACTAATGTTGATTATTATATATGATATGATTAGGAAAAGTTAGCTCATGTGCTAATTAATTAAAAAGTTAGCCCTCTTCGTTCCTACCGTTTCTTTTCTTTCCCTTTTCCCTCCTTGGTATATAGCCATGGCCATAAGGCGTGTTAAAAAGGTGCGATTCCTAGCTGTGCCTTATTAATTTAAAAAAAAAATGTTTAACGTTAACTAATGTTGATTATTATATATAATATGATTAGGAAAAGTTAGCCCAAGTGCTAATTACCTCGATCTGCTTAAGCATGACAGCTAAATGCAAAATAGTGTTGCCACCAGTTTGATCCTTTGAGTTGAGGAAGTCTGTGTTGTCATAACCAGCTGATCGCACCAACACTTTGAGAGCCTCCAAGCAGTTATACTGAACACACAAGTGGAGAACTGTTTCTCCGCTATGCGGAATCACATGGAAGACCGAACTCTGTCGAGAGCTAATTAGTAGCTCAATCACGTCCACGTGACCTCTCATGGCCGCATAATGGAGAGGGATTCTACCTTCTTGGTCTTTAGCTACGCACATATCTTGGTTTTCGTCTAACAGGGCTTTGACTATTTCGACGTGGCCCTCGGCGGAAGCCAAGTGCAGTGGTGAGCGTCTGAGGGAGTCCAACTGGGAAGCCAGCCTTGGGTTGTGAGCAAGAAGCTGTCTAGTGAAATGAAGGTGACCCAGCAAAGCTGAGATGTGTAGGGGAGTTTCAGCGAAAGGGGTGAGTGAAATCTTGTTGAGAATCAATGGTTGCTTTTGGATCAATGAGTTCAAGATAGCTACTGACCCTGCCATTGATGCCTCGTAAAGCATCGTCATTGTTTCACCTTCTTCGCTCATTATTTCCATTGTTTTCCTTTCTTAGTGCATACCGTTGTTCATGATAATATAAGTACAACAGAGGCGTGAAAAATGAATAGTTGAATATATTCTACCACATGATTAAAGTACAATGTCGTCGGAGCTCAATTGATGTGTTAATTTTCCGTACAATTACAATCTTGAAAATGACATACGTGTAAGGATGATTTACATGTTTGGGAAGAGCAGCGTGAGAACAATTAAAGACATTGATGCCAGCAATACTTTAAAAATTTGCAGCATTCGGTTCTTTTCTCTTTTCGAAATTCTAGTGCTGCTTATAAACCAAGATCAACAGTTTCCGGTCCCCCTCTCTGTCTGCCTCTCTCTCTCTATATATATATACATTTATATCGTCTTTTTCTTCTCCGTACGTCTGTCTCCGGCCTTTTGCGGATACCATTCTTTTTCCTCTTGGGGAGGCTACTGATGAGTACTGTAAAAGAAATATTAGTCGTAAAGCTTATATTTTACTATTATAGTCAACCCATCTTATTACAAGCTATTCATTTCTTAATTTGCTGCCAAGGGTTTTGTAATCTAACGATTTTGATTATTTTTATGGTCAAGTCTGCATGTCAGCTCTATTTGAGATGATGTAGGATTAATTTCATTCTTAGATGGAGGAGAACGTCACCGCATAAGAAAGATACTATTCTTCAACACTTCCTAATTAGGCTTTGTTTTAAGGGAAAATACCAAGGAGCTTTCCAGTATTCTAGCTAGCTAAAGTAACAACAGTTTCTCCCTTTGTGTTTTCAATAACACAACATTTATCCCTTGAGTTTAACAAATTGGACTAAAATAGTAAAATTATCCCTTCGACCAACTTTTGTTGATTTTTTTTTTTTAATAAAAGAAAAACCCTGAAATACTCTTGTATTAACCAAGTATCCAAACACACAAACACACTCATATTTTTACATACAAACATTTTAATTTGAATCAGAATTTAAAAAAGGAAAATTTTAAATTCAAAACTAACTTAGAAAAAAAAAAACAATTCAGAACTAACATAAATAAAAACCCATGTATTCTGTCTCCTCTCTGTCTCTTTAGGATTCAACGCCCTTGCCCACGGGGACAAATGCAATAGAGGGCCCACTCAACTTTGTGCAATTGTATTTTTGTCCTCTACATTTTTTTGTTATTTACCCTATTTTGATTTTTACTTTCTAGGTTAGATCTCTCATTTTTTCTTTATATGCTGCCCTCAATTTTGCATTATTAATTTGTATGTTAACTTTATAATTCTTATAAAACTTCCACTTTACCTCCATGCTTCACCATGTGATCTCGCAACGACGGGGCGGTCTCTAGCGACATATTGCGAATGGATTGCGGATTCCCTTCTGAAGAACGATGTCTGCGTTTGGCCCTTGACTATATATGTCCATGTGTGTCACTTTGATATTATGTACGGCTCCACTTTCCTCTGAATAGGGGGCGGAGTCACAAATTTAATTTACAGACGGCAAAAATTAAATATATTTTTGTTGTAGAAAGGCTTATAAGTCAAAATTTGAGAGGTATACCTAAAATTTTATAAATTTAGGGTGACAATGACTAAATTTAAATAAGACAAAGACTAATTTTTGAAAAAATTTACATGCTATTTACAAGAAAAATAAAATTCAGGGAGGCAATTGTTGGAAATTAACCTAACACTTAAGAAAAATCATACATGCATGTATAATGGAAAAACACATGATCATATCATGAATGCAGCGGAAAAATTAGCAGATTTAGGTTTTAAATTTTTTACATGAAAACAGTTTTCATAACTATAGAACATGCATATATTAAACACAGGATCATGTATAACATAAATCAAATCTAGATACATAAACTCTACAGATGAGATTGGGGTTTACCTCTTGTAACGTGCTCTTCCAAGATCTTCTTGTTGATGGTGATCAAATCTCTAACCCTAGATTTTCTTGTCTATGCTCGTGCTCTTGGTTGATGAGGGGAGTGGGCACCAAGTTGAATCCTTCTTTGGAGAACGATCAAGAACATCTTCTTGATCCTTTGGAACACAAGGACGTGAGATGAGTTTGTGAGGTTGCAAGAAACTTTTTCTCCCTCACTTTTTCTCAGTCTTGGCCAAAATTCCCTCTCTCTCTCTCTTCCTTTGTTTCATGTGTAGCTCTCCTAGAGTTACTGTGCTGTTTTTTCTCTCATATATCTTATATATATGAGCCCAAAAATTGCTAATCCTAGTCCAATTAGAATTGGACTTGTTCTCCAATTTGGGCTTTAGATATATTTTATAAATATGTCCAACCCATGTAACTTATTTATAAAAATACCAACTTCTGTGTAAAATCATTATTTTACACAGTTTCATAAAACTAATTTTACGAATATCACCAACCAACTAATGAACTTTATTGAGCTAGACAAGGACCTAATGGATCCAAATAATCTAAGATCTAATAGTATGATAAATATATAATAACTCTTATTATGGCATTTATATAAATAGTATTAGTAAATTGGACACTCCACTAAAGATCCAATACTGTACTCTCAGATTAAATGTCATATCTTTTATAGAGATTTAATCAACCAATCTTGATTAACCAATCCATCTAACATATTCTATACTACATGTAAAATCCCTATACAATTCCATAGTTGGATATGTGAAATTACTATAATACCCATCCAATACATATTTACCATTAGATTACCATCTTTCTATCAAGAAATAATATTGTCGATAATTTTGTCTAAAATTTTGTTCTCAATGGCTATTTAGACAAAATTATCAACCAATTCACAAAATGAATACTAAGATCTTAAATTTAATTATTCCATGAATCTTGAAAGACCCTAAAGTGGCATTAATGTATAGTGTCCTTAACTATTTGGTATTCTCGTCAATTCATAAATCATAACCTCTAATATACCAGAGTTCGCCTCTAATTTCATAAAAGCTAATCTTTTAACAAATCAAAAGGCTACAACCCATGAAAAAAAGTCTAGTCAAATATCAAGAATTAAGACCTACATGCTAAAAGTTAGTTTATAGTAATATTAAAAATTGAGTTACGGCACTCCAATTCTTTATATTACTTAGTCCAGTTCAATACACATAACTTGTTTATGTTATACTAGTATTTCTATCAGAAATCAAACACTTCAATGATTTAAGACACATCATTTTTGTTGAGATAGACAAATACTACAACCTATAGTAAATAAAGTATTCCATCTTTATTTACAGATTGTGAACTAGTTAATTTAGACTTAGATAAAGAAACAAGTCTCCCCATAATTAATACTTAATCATATTTGTTTCTTTATATACAAATAAAGTCATAGAATCTTTTTTAGATAAATAAACTACTCAACTGAGACAATTTAATCTAGTAAATATTATAATTATATGTAAGAGAAAGTTGTTTACACTAAAAAAGGTAAAATTAAAAATCTACTTTTTAGGGCAAATATCCCAACAACAATTGCCCATTCTGAGTCCCATGTAGCTCCACCCCTGCCTCTAAAGCATGTTGTTGCTTGTTGGTGACTCCTGGTCACCGTACGTAAAAAAAGATATAGATACCATCGATACAATATATGACGTATATTTTAATGTTTGGATTTGGATTCTGCTCAAATATATTTTTGTGTTTGATTTGCCTTATATATATTTGGCTTATTTGCGTCATTCGTCCCTGAACTTTGAACTCTTTGGCATATTGGTCCCTGAACTAGTTTTTTTGATATATAAATCCCCTAACTTACATTTACTTAGCAGATTCGTCCCTAGACACGTTAAATATACCAGAGCTCCATTAAAGGCTAATGTGGTATTTTCCCTCCTATTTTTTCAAGGGTATTGAGTGGAATTAAGAAAAATTTTCCTCTTTTATAGGGATTTTTACCAATTGTATAAGCGAAGCCATAACTGTATAGCCAGTCTCCTCTCTCCTCTAGCTTAGGTGTGATTTGAATGACTATTTTATTTTTAGGGTTCCTGATAAGAGATACGGCTCATGACGACATAGGTGGAAGGCAACTGAGAGAGAAGAATACAACAAAAGCAAAGAATATAACAAAAGCATGTAAGTTTCTACAATTGTTGATTTTTGAGTTTGTTTTTCAAGAAAATTATTTATTTCTTTCCATGAATAAAGGCTGGGTATTATCTTGTTGCAGGGATCCCCTCAATTCTGAAGGGAAGATAATAGTTCCAAGGCCATCCAATGCAAGGGAGTTGTTACACAGTACGTGATCAAGATTCCTTATACTATATTTTTTTAATAAAAAATAATATGAAGAATATTTAAATCGCTTCTTTTGATTTGTTTAGGGGAATCTGATTTTGGTTTTTGTGTATCAAAAGTTGTAGTGCGTTTTTTGTACTGTCACACTTTTAATATCATATAAAAAATAGTGAACAAAAAGAATAAAAAGTCATTTATTTATCTAATCCGTACAAAATATAATATGCAACTTATAGTCTTATATATTTGGTACAAGGTCATTTAAATGACTCTTGACTCAACAGCATGTTTCAATAAGATTCCAGCAAAATAAAAGAAAATCCACAAAAACAAATTATGGTTCTCAAAAAATCTAGAACTAAAAAATTATTAACCAAATAAATTTTACAAATACCATTATGCATTAAACCTTTTTTTTTAAAATTTTTTTCTATAAGTGAATTGTAATGAAAAAAATATTTCTATCATTTATGTTTATTATTATTTCTATTATATTATACTATTTCTATTATTTTTACTTTTTTTAATAACTGTGACTTGTTGACTAATTATTTTGAGTTGTTGACTTTTTGATCTATAAAGATAACTATTAACTTTTGTAATATGTTATTTTGTAGATGATGATGCTAGTAAAGCTGATTTTAAATAATCAATTGGGTGGGATGATGATATAATCTTCATCGATGCTGAACATTTTGATCAAGTGTATAGCCAACACATAGAAAAGGGCCAAACATCTAACGAAGTTCAAATTGATAATGAAGTAGATACATCAGTTAAACAATCCAAAAATAGACTAGATAAACAAGCTGAAAATGAGTATCTTGCACCCCTTGAGCAATTTGAAAATGATAAAGAGGGAAATGGAGAAGAAGTTGAGGATGATGACGATGATGATGATCTCGAAGATGAAGATTATGTACAATCAGCAGAGAATTACTTTAAAGATAAGACTGAGGAGCCATTTAATTTTCCTGGGTTCAATGATATTGGTGGTAATGAGCAGATGCCAACAGATGGGAATACTGATGAAGTTGAAGTGGAGGGTGACATTAACAGTATTGATGATGATAGTATACCAAAGTTTAATCCAAGTACAGATATGGCTAATCCAAGATTTAGATTGCTTATGGAGTTCTCTAATGTCAAAATCTTAAAAGAAGCAGTGAGACAATATTCCATCAAAAATAGCAGGCAGATAAGGTATGTCAAGAATGATTTGAGAAGAATTAGAGTTGTTTGTCAAGAAGGGTGTCCTTTTCTCTTATATGCTAGTGTTTTGAAGGATAAACAGACATTCAAGATCAAAACTCTTATTGATTTACATGATTGTGAGCTTGTCTACAATAATAAAAGGATTGATGACAATTGGTTAGCTGCAAAGTATAAAGACAGGTTTAGATCAGAACCAGGTACTACCTGTGTGGGTTTTACTGACCAAGTAAAAACTGACCTTGATTGTGATATTTCGATATATAAGTTTTATAGAGTAAGGGAAAAGGCTATGGCTGCAATACAAGGGGATATAAAGGATCAATATGCATTGTTGTGGGATTATTGTGAGGAGCTTAAAAGGAGCAATCCAGGAAGCACAGTAGTCTTACATAGTAAAAGACAGAAGGAGTTTTGGAGGTTATATTGTTGTTTTGCAGCATGTAAGCAAGGGTTTATTGCTGGTTGTAGACCTATAGTTGGCTTGGATGCATGTTTTTTAAAGGGTCATTATGAAGGGATTTTATTAGCTGCAGTGGGTATAGATGCAAATAACTGTATGTACCCAATTGCTTATGCGGTTGTAAACACTGAGAACAAGAAAAACTGGGATTGGTTCTTAGAGTTATTAAAAGATGATATTAGAATGGCTAACAGTTTATCTTTCACAATCATTAGTGACAAACAAAAGGGCATAGTTGAGGCGGTGAAGAAACATATTGAACATGCTGAACACAGATTTTGTGTCAGACACATGTACAATAATTTCAAGGCTAAGCACCCTGGATTAGCTTTAAAAGAGATGTTGTGGGCTGCTGCTACTTCAACAACAATACCCAGGTTCCAAAAACTAATGGAGACAATTGGTAAAGCATATCCAACTGCCTTAGAATGGTTGAATGGCAAGCCAGCCTCTCAATGGAGTAGATCACATTTTAGAATCCGACCAAAGTGCGATATTCTCCTAAACAATTTGTGTGAGGCTTTCAATAAGTCTATCTTACCAGCAAGAGACAGCCCTATAATCTTTATGCTTGAGAAGCTTAAGAACTACTTCATGGAAAGGATGGCAGACAAAAGAGAATCTGTGAAAAAATGGAAGCATTCAGTTTCACCAAAAGCCATGGAAATTATGAACAAGAATAAAGAGTGGATAAAACACTCTCGAATAAAAAGATCTGGTGACTTATATTTTCAAGTCAATATGACAAATACTGGTGAGCAATTTGTTTGTGATTTGAATGCTAAGACATGCTCTTGTAGAAAGTGGGAATTAACTGGGATTCCATGCACACATGCACTAGCTTGCATACTCCAGAGAAACCTTAATCCACTGTACTATATTAATGAATATTATTCCAAGGCAGCTTATGAGAAGAGCTATGGACCAATAATAAAAGGCACCAATGGCCCAGAGTCATGGCCTAATCCTAGGTCACATCCTTTGGACCCTCCTGAAGTCAAGAAAAGGCCCGGTAGACCTAAAAAAAAGAGGGGAAAGGAAGCTGGTGAGCCACCTGCTGCAACCAAAGTTCGTAGAGTGGGTGTAATCATACGCTGCAAAAAAATGTGGAAAATCTGGCCATAATAGCAAAGGTTGTGGCAAACCTAAAGGAAAAAAGGTACTTGTCAGTTTTGTTCAATATTTAACAAAAGTTATTTAGATATTCAACTAAAGTTATTTGGTACCTCTTTGAATGCTGAGTTTAAAAAGAAGAAATTTGTTATGTTAGTTTATTAATTCGGGAACTTGATTATACGAAGTCCTGAATGGTTAAACTTTATTTTGAAAATATTTTGGGTATATTTTGCACAGCTACAGGGGTATGTTTTGCACAGTTAAAGTGAACATACTTTGCATAGCAGTATATCATAATTTTAAAGTTGTAACTTGAATAGCTATGAGATAATATTTATGAAATACTATGTTTTCTGAAAATTGGGTGATCTGCATCATAATTTGCTTGCTATATCATTTAGATTTTCAATTTTGCAGGCTTGTATTTGTTTAAAAGTTAACAACCTTATCAATATATATTAGTTGTTTAATTAGGTATTGATTGTATCTGGATTAACCACGGTAGCTTACACATTTTTCACCCTTTCACCAATTATATATGTGGCCATTTCCAAAAAAGAATTAATTAAGATATATGATAAATAAAAAAAGAAAACATTCTTTCAAAAAAAGAAAACATTAATACCAAAAAATAATGAAGGAAAAAAAAAAAGGAAACCCAGATATTACTTGTATGATAACGTAATTTACCTATTATACATAAATATATATATATAAAATAATAATAATATTTTTTAATTTTTAAACGTACACTAAAAAAAAAAAAGAGGATCCTAGTTGCTTAAAAAAGAGGATAATTAAGAGAGAATATAATATATTAGCAAGAGATAACTACAAAGACAACGAGTTTCAATTTTTTTTTTTAAAAAAATACTAACGAAACAATCCCAATTTTCTTCCTCGTTCAACTCTGTATCCCTTGCACATGCTTAACAGTCAAATATGCTAAAATCCCACCGCTTTATTTCATAACCCAATACATATATATATATATATATATTCCGAAAATCCCACCTTACTTCTTCTTCGTCCATATTTTTTACTTTTTTTTTTATTTTTTTTCAATTGAAAATCCCATTTCTTTGATTCGGAGGAACTAATCTCTTCAAGAGCTGTTCAAAGATCCAAGTTCTAGATCACAAGAAAACTCACGCCTAACAAGATGGAATCATACCTGTGATTTTCCTTCTCTTAGAACCCATATAATTTTCAAAACCTTGCCAACTTCCTTCTCCCAAACGTGTATTATAGTTATAGAAGAAAATTTTTCTTAATTCCACTCAATACCCTTGGAAAAACAAGAGGGAAAATGCCACATCGACCTTTAACAGAGCTCTGGTAAATTTAACGTGTCTGGGGACGAAGCTGCTAAGTAAATGTAAGTTGGGGGATTTAGATATTAAAAAAACGAGTTCAGGGACCAATATGCCAAAGTGTTTAAAGTTCGGGGACTAATGACGCAAATAAACATATATATTTTTATAAACATGCCTAAACTACTTTTGATCGAGGATGAACTAGACCAAATCAATCTGATATTTCTTGTGTAGAACCAATATCAACCTGAACTATCTAACTGGAAGGGAAAAACATGATTACTATCTTCAACCAGAGTATCTTGTCAGGAAATTCGGATCTCGTCGAAGAAAACTCAAGTTCTAATAAGTATATTATAGGTGAAAAAAAAGTTGAAAATTAGTTGAGGGGATGGCTACGGTAGGGGCGTCCCTACGTAGGGTCATGCCTTAATTATCGTTGGATGGGAATCTGTGGAGAATAACGGGAATCTGTAGAGAATCTATTTATATACAGATTCTCATCCAACGGTGAATAGACAGGGCCCTACGTAGGGGCGCCCCTACTGTAGACGCGCCCGTTAGTTGAATGGTAAATTTCTCCTAATATATTATATGTGGGACTTCTTTGTTAGAATATTTTATATGAACTAGTATAATCATTGACAATTCACTATTATGTAATGATTAAAACATGTTATGAACAACTANTAGGAGAAAATTACGGCGAAAGTTCTCTTTTTTAGTTAAAATTTACACTTATATACCCAATCTTTTTTTCTAACGGCGATAATACGTTCCGTCTAAATTTTATTGTAACCGTCAAATTTTTTCGTTAAGTGTCACTCAGGACAAGTGTTATCCTCTTAGGTATTATACCATTTTTAAAAACAAAAAAATTACAGAAAATAAAAATAAATAATCAGTAGAAAAAAAGAAGAAAGAAGAAAGAAGTTAAAAAAAAAAAAAAATCTAATTGGGTAAAAAGTAAAAACATAGAAAAACCCTCTTCTTCTCCGCTCTCTTCCTCTGTCGAAGGATCCAGAAGCCACCATTAATTTCTGCTTGGGAGTACAAATGGTAAAGCGTCTGGCGCTGCAACTGCTGCCCCCTCTGGATCCGCAAATCGGTCGTCTCATCACACCTTCATCCATGGTGCTGCGCTGTATCTCCTACACCACCAAGGCAAGTACTACTCATACGCCAACCTAAACGAACCCCTTCTTCGCTTTTCGTGGAGAGCCACTATACGTTTGGGCCTAACAAGATAGACAGCAAGGAAATATTCTACACAACTGATTTATCCTATGCTATGGTCAATCTCCGTCCTATTCTTCCTGGTATCTACTCCACAACTACATCCCTAAACTAATCACACACTATTAACTTCACTCTTCATTGGCTTGCCTTTGCCTTGCCTTTTGCTACTATCTAAGTTACAATTACATAATTAGGCTTAACCAAAAGCAATGGGAATGGGGTACTCAAGCTGTTTTCTATGTTTAATTACTAATTACAAATTTAATTGCTACAATATCAAACAAGCCTCAACTTTTGACTTTATTTTCGCTTATGAATCTCTTGTTGAAGAATATCCCTCAATTTCTTCATGTATATATGTATACTGTGTACTTGTTTGCTAATATCATGATAGGATAATATGTGATCGTATCGATTTGAATGAAAAATTGTCCATTGATTTTCTCTTTATCTAATTCTCTCTAATGTTTCGGGTTCTTTATTGCAGGTCATATCCTTTACTTGTGGAACTGCCTAAAAATTAAGGCTAACATTGTGCTTTCATTACATGTTCTGCTCTAAATGCTTCCATAAACCAGAGAGGTTAAAGGAAAAAAAAATGTGGAAATAAAAAATGCTGGTTACCTGCACAATGAGTTCAAGTAATACTTATTTATTAGATAATCTTCTCGATTGTTCATTTAAATACATTGGGGTCAACTTTTTGCAGAATTCATAGGGCAGCCTTCTGAAACAATAATCTTAAAAAAATACTTATCACGTTCATTCGACTCTTTATCCTCTTTACATGAATTCATCAAAGTTGCAGAGTTTAATGGTGGATTTTGGAGGAGAAGGATTTGACAGAGAAAGAGTGGAGAAGAAGACATTTTTTTTAGGTTTTCACTTTTTACTTTGATTATTTTTTGAAGATTTTTTTCTTTTTCTGATTTTGTTTCATTTATTTTCATTTTTCTAAGTTTCCATAATTTTTCTCATTTTTTTAAAAATGAATAATACATCAGAGCAGAGGGCGATATGTGTCCTCTGAGGTGGCACTTAATGGAAAAATTTGACAGTTACAACAAAATTTGGACAGAAGGCACTATCGTTGTCAGGAAAAAAAATTGGGTATATAAATGTAAATTTCGACTAATAAAATAGAAGGTTTCTAACACTTATACCTACAAAAACTGAAAAAAAATTACAAATATACAGAAGTCACACTCTTTTCTAATTTTCGTATTTCTAATTTTCGTACGGTTTTTCTTAGGAAAATATCATTTTTTAAAAAATATTTAGAAAAATATCATTTTTAAAATAATTACTAGTTACTAGTTTCTGAAAACTGGTTACTGGTTACTAGTTACTAGTTATATACCAGTTATAAATATCTTTGGTTACTAATTACCAGTTTCCAGAAACTGGTTATCAGAAACTAGTTACTATTTTAAAAAATGATATTTTTCTAAATAGTTTTTAAAAAACGTTATTTTTCTAATAAAAACCGTACCACACCTTAAAAAACACAAAACTACCGTATTTTTCAAAATTTTTTTTCTCAAATACCGTATATGGTGTACTTTTCCCTAAAACGGACTTTTGCCGCAATTTCCTCTATAACTAATTGGGCCATAATAGGATGGACATTGACTAACTAATTAGCTTGAGTCCCCATGGATTCCATCTCCTTGCAGGAAATTGACCTGGGTAGTATGAATTTGGAACAAAATGACTCTTTTAGTAGTCTTTTTCAAATTGACATTTTTAGTAGTGTCACAAATTGTATAACGAGGGGTCACACATTTGTGACTATAAAATTATGATTTTTCTAAGAGTAATCAATAGTCAAAAATTGTGTGACCTTTCGTCACACAGGGTTACAAACACTAAAATACTATTAAAAAAATCATTTTTCAAATTACTTTAAAAAAAAATCATTTTAGTCAAAATTACTATTATTTGTTTCAATATCCCTCTCTTTGCTAACTTTGGTTAGCCCATTGGGCCAAAGTCCCCTTCTATAAAGACATACATAATAGCCCATGAATGAAGCCCTTTTTTGGTGATATTAAAGGCGTGGCTTGTACTAGTAGTAATTAGTTGGAAATAGTGTGTGTTTTGGTATAGAGAGAATCTCAAGGCAAAGAAATAAAAGCCATGAATCTCTCTTGCTCCTATGTTCTTCTTGTTCTTGTAGGATTAAAAGAGAGATGATGACAAGGCCTAATTTAATAGAAAGCTAATGAGGTAACTCTCTAATTTCTCTCTTGTTGATATACTTCAAAATCAAATGGTTGTTTATGTTTTGATTATTTTGTGGATGAGCTATATGTTATGTTTTGATTCACTGATTAATGCTCATTATATTATTTTATTAAAACTAATATTCTTCGTAAGGTAGCACTGTAATAGGCTGTAACATTGCATACAATATATCGACTCTTAGATTAGGTGGGCCATTATTAGCTTTTTGTATTTAGATCCTTAATTTGACATTTAAATCCCAAACCTTCTGCATAGCTCAATGGTGATATATACTTGCCTTGCCTAAAAGATCTCCCTCAAAAAATCTAGCCTCCATCTTCTCTCTCTCTCAAAAACCCTTGTCGGCTGGAGAGGGAGTGATTTGATCTTCTTCTCTGGCCTTTCATCCTCCTCCCATATCCTCCCATCTCTTTCAGGATGAGGTGTTTTTCCTTCTTTCTTTTAATTTTTTAATAAATCTAGATTTAGATCTAGTTGTAGTACCATTTTTGTGTAGATTTTGTAACACCTGATCTTTGATCTATGTGAACTTTAAATTCAGTTTATTAGATCTTGAATCTGAGAATTTTTTCTTTGATTTAAATATGTAATGCGGATAGGTTAGTTTTCTTTTCAACGGGTATTGGTGCTAAAATCATAGTCCCTACCTGCAAAGAACGCAGTCTAGTAGCAGATGAAGACAATTGTTTATTGCGGTCCTTATGATCTTATTCTCTTTGGAGAAATGTGGTAGCTCACAATTCTTGCTATTGTTGTATTTGTGATCTACTTTTCAACTCTATTTTTGAGAAGTTTGAAATTATAATCCCCTATACTTGTACCGTAATTAAAGTTTTTTAATTTTTATTAATATTATTCTCCTGAGTAGTCTGTTTTATCAACAAAAAAAGAAAAAAGGCCAAACCTTCTAATAGAGATGGAGCCATTAGTCATTCTCTCAAATTCGGTTTAAATTTGAGTACACATTTTATGTGCACTTAACCTAACTCTTCAATAAATACGATAACGAGAGAAGATATTATATTTTATAAAGACATTCCATATCGCATATTACCAAAAGTGTCTAAGAACAAAAATTAAAACATTTTATGTGTCCTTAACCTAATTCTTTAATAAATACTATAAGTAGAGAAGATATGTATATTATATGAAGATATTCGGGTCCATATCATATATTATCAAAAGTGTCTAGGAACAAAATTAAAATATAAAATCAAATTATGTAGGAAAAAAAATTCCAAAAAGCTAGCTCTTCCATTTTATTCCATGTTAATAACAATATATGAGACATCAATATGTCATGGCACATTGAATAAACAACACTATATGGCACTTTACCTGATGACACCACCTTAATAGGGATGTGATGAAATGAATATAAATAAATAAATAATTAAAATTGAAAACGTGAGATCCACTTATAAACAGGGATGTAAATGGGGACGGTTTTGTGTTTACCATCACCGTCCCTGTTATTGTTTCACTATATCATTTCTGCACCATTCACCATTTACTTTGGTGCAGGAAAATTTCAGGAAATCTCTATCAGGGATCGATTTCTCTATTGGTATATTGGGATCCCGTTTGAAATCGTCATCTTAAATTAATTAAACAATCATATATTGGTCAAAATCTTTTAAAAATCTAAATACATAAAAAAAAATCAAAATTAAAGTTAATTTCATTGAAAATTGTAATTTTAACTTTTTTTTTTTAGAATTATAATTTAATAAAAGACCTAAATAACTAAAAAACACATTCAAATAAAGCATTAACATGTTAGAATTGTCAAATATAAAATATTTGATACCAAAGTCGTATAGCATATCATTCATTCAAAAAGCTAATACAATCCCAAATAACTCAAATAATATTAGTATATAATTATAT